>VDFB02009534.1:0-11259 GCA_007258455.2 Sequoia sempervirens | reverse complement strand
TGAGCTCACTTAGTCACATACTTTAGTGGCGAACACAATGTATTTACACTAATGTGTCTAGCTAAAATTTAATGGGAAAATGAAGTTCAATCCTCATATTTCAAATATTTCTTGTGGTTGGGATGGCCAAAGGGGCATAAAGTCTTGTTTTAATGGTTTGCCAATTCAATATTTCGTTACCTATTCTTTGGCATCAAGGCCACCATAGACTTTCCAAGAGTACATTGCATGTTACGGCATGAACTTGAAGTTCCAATGGCCTCCAATAAGATTCTCATGTGCCTATTGAAGTACATTCCCAATCTCTTACCACGTCACACACTTTAATACTTGGTTGGGCCCCAGCTTCAACAACAATCCATTGACTAGCTGGAATGCCTTGCTTTCCCATGCTAACCTTTAGTGGTTTCTTGCTTGTAATTCATGTATATTATATGAGGTTTGATTAATACTTGAAAGAAAATAGCAATCAACATTAATTAGAAAGAGGCAGCGATAAATATTGATAGAGGGAATCCATTCATATTTGTGCTCATCAAAAACTTGTTGAGTTTTTCTTGCAAAAACTTGGGATGAAAAAAATCTCACAAGTAGTTAAATTGTGTTACAATAATGTCCAATGAGACAGTAGAAGATTTGGGTTTGAAAAGGATAACACACCCAAATCCTTATAAGTTATCTCAACTTCAAAATGGACAAAAAATATTGATAAATGAACAATGCTTAGTTGATTTTTAGATTGCTTGGTATAAGGACAAAATTTATCTGGAAAAATACATATCTATAAATTTACAAGTATAGATGTTTAGTCTATAAATAAATACACATTGATTAAGTGTGGACTACATTATCTCTTCTTAAAAAAAATTTGACATGTTAGAATATGGGCCATATTCTATTGAATAGCTCTAAAATTTGAAACATAGTAGACTATCTTTATTTAAGTATTAATTTAAAGTTTTAAACCATGTTTCCAAAAAAAAAAAAAAAAGACTGGATAGCTACTCAAAACAGAAATAATTTTCTATGTAGATTTTACTCATGAAGTAGATATTCTTGTTGCTGCAACAAGTGTGCCAAATTTGGTTCGTGGTCATTAGCTAAAACCTGGTGTAGTACTAATTGATCTTGGATTAAATGCAGTAGAGGTATGACACCTTTTAACTCCTTTTTCAAAAAAAGTTTGTAAGTAAAAGATGGTTAATATATAGCAAATTAAAACTATTGCTTCCACTTTTGTAGGATCCTAGTGCTAAAAGAGAATACCAAAATTAGTCAGTCATGTTTCCTATGAAGAGGCTTCAAGAATAGCTTCAACAATTAATCCTCTACCTTGTGGTCTTGGTCTGATGACTATTGCAATGTTTTTTTCCACTACTCTACAATCATCAAAATGGGCATATGGGTTCAATTGAGATTTTTGATGTTTGATTTAGGCCTTTTGCAATACACTTCACATTATGTTTTATTAGGCTTATAAACAAGTTATCTAAATTACTGAATGGAATAAAAAGATCATTTTCTATCGTAAGACATTTTTTGGAGACATTAGGAACCTATAAGAGGACTTGGGACTATATGCTTTCATTTTCATTTGTGTAGAAAACTGTAACATTTAAGCAAGTTGGTTATACATGACTCTACGTACAATGAAAGTTCTAAAGATCTTTGATTTTTGAAAGAGGATTTTTTTATCATATATGCTAAACGGTTAAGGAAATCTTTGAACTCATAAATATTTGCATAACGTTGGCAACATATAAATTGTGCTTTCTTCATGCCTAAAAGCACAACCAGAGCATCCAAATTTTGAAGTGAGCAAAATTCTTTTGTTATAAGAGTCATTTTCTAATGGAAGACAAAGTTGACTCTATCAATGATCAAATTCCTAAATTTAGGCGACAACTGCTTTATCTTGACCAATTGTTCCTAAAACACATTAAACTCAACAAATACAAATAAAACTATTCTAAAACTTTTTACGTGAGGAACTTATTTGCCTGCTGACTCTTGTTTTATGCATTCTAAATATTTATTTACTTTTATTTCTTAAAATATAATTAATAAATTATTATATAGTATATGAAAAAATTAAAAATATATACTATATAATATACAACATTTAATACATAATTTAATATATTATTAGTATATTATATTATAAAATTATTTTTAATATATTATATATTATATTAATATATTAAATTATTATGTAATATATTAATTTAACATTATATTATAATATATATTCTATATAATATGAAACATATATAACATATATAATTTAATATATTAGATAATAATTTTATAATATTATATTATAATTTTTAATAATGTGATATATTATTTTTTAATAGTTTAATATATATTGGATTATATATTATATTAAATTAACATATAATATATTAAATTAATTTTGTGATGAGAAACATTGTTATCTTGATTTTTTATTTATATTTATAATAAATTTATTTATTTATATTAAAAGAATTATTGATTCAAATAATTCATATGTTTATTAATTATATTTGAAAACTTTAATATTAAAATATCAAATTGTTTTAATAAATATTATAAAATCAACCTCTTTAAATTGTAATACCAAACTTAACTTGACATTATAAAACTATTTATTTATATAGAAATATATTATAAGAGTATTGTAACTTTGTAATGTGAAATTCACAAACTACAAGTAAATATTATAAAATATTTAAATAATGTAAAGGATGTTGATTCTTTGAAAAAATATACATTTTAAAATATTTGGAGTAAGCTTATTATTTTAAAAAGTAATTAGCATCATATTTTTTAGAGTAAAGGATGTTTCAATTCTACTAATGTGATTTAATTTTTAAATTAAAAAATAAATAAATAATTTTATGTTGTATAAAATATAAATATTATATAATATTCACAACTAGATCATGACAATATTCTCATTATTTTCATTGAAAGAAATTATATTGTTCATTGAACAAAAAATAACCATGAAAATAATCTAGATGCAACAAATGTGCATGGAAAGCTTTACAATCCTCCATTGTATTACTAAAAGAAATATCCCATTATAAATTGGAGACAATATAGATTGCAATATGTATTCATTTAAGCTACAATAAAAGTTTCATTTAAGTTACAATCGAAGTACACAATGTAGTTATAGAAATTGAACAATCTCATACACTATTTCCTATATCAAATTAGAGAGATTCCTATCCCTATGCCTCTTCTTTAGAGTTTCAAAAGTCATAACCCTTTTAAATGACAAAGAGATTAAATTTTAAAGAGGGATATATCCAAATTGAAGATGTAATGAGGCCGAGACAATTTTTTTTTCAAACTTTGAGATGATCACAACAGCACCAAAGTACCCGTTAGGGTTAGCTCAAATCAAAACCAGCAACTGAAGGAAAGAGCCTCAACACCAAGAATGTGCTTTCCGACCCAAGTTGGGTAAGAAGCTACCATATGGCGGAGATTCTATTAACAATGATGCTATGCAAGTAAAATAATCTCAACGCCAAGCATGTGCATTCCTAACCCGAAGTGGGAAAGGTGCTATCATATGGCGGAGAAACAGAAAGCAAATACAATGTAGACTGAACAAGGGCCAGTCTCATCCACAACTATGGGAATGAAAGTGATTAAACTGAAAGTAAACTAGGCGGCATAGCCATCCTCTTCCACTAAAGTGGGGATACAAAATGTAAAGTGCAGAAAGTAAAAGAGCTGATCAGTACTACTGATTCAACGTTACAATATGATGAACAATTTGCAAATACAATGAGATATAGATAACCAATGATCTCCAAAATGTTAGGAAATGAACTCCAAACAAGTACAAGCTATCCAACATATGAAATATAGCAAAAGGGACTAAAATATCAGGTCTGATATAAAATTGCAGCAATCAGAAAATTCATACCAGCAAGCCCTAGAATCACCAAAATGCTCATAACTTCGTCAAAACACCTCGAATGATGTGGAACTGAATGCAAATGAGAGCTAGGAGTTGAGCGACCAAGACCAAGCCAAGAAACTCCTCCAAATAGTAGTGATTTATTTATGCACGCTTTCCAATGCAACCTCAAAGAAGGTACAACCTCCAGAAATGTTCTACTAGCAAGATAAAATCCGAGACACCTCCAAAAAATCTAAAAACTTGCAAGGAGGGGCGCCCAAGGTAGACTAAAGCATAGGGCCAATACCCAGAACCACCAAAAAATCGTGCATGGACTTATGAGCAGATTTCTATTTCAGCAAAACCCTAATCAGCAAATGCAAAACTCACAAATCTCTAAAATCTTCAACCTTGATGCTCTGTCTGCTAGTCTGGATGAGAAGCAGTCTCTGAAAACTTAGCTAGGTGCTATCTTTCAAGCACGAAACCAAGAGAAGGAACTAGGAGGCATGCATTCCTCAAAGTAAGCTCTGAAAGCATTTCAGCAGCATAACAATATGATAAGCAACAATAGATAATCCAATTGAAGGCCAAGTCTCTTATTTATAACTTTTTTGTTTCCAAATTCAAATCTTCTTTTCCCTCCAATTAGGGTGCCTAAATGAAATTCACTTTTCACCTTTTCTCCAAATTTCATTTGCATTTCATTTCCAACCCATATGTGGAAATATAATTTAATAAAATGCAAATATATCACCAAAAGGCATCCAAGGTAGACTTAAGTGAAATATTCTATAACTTGCAAATATTTCACTAAAAGATTTAAGTGAAATATTTAATTAAACTCAAATGTCTCCAAGCTAGGCATCCCTTTTTGCCTTAGCACATATTTCACTTAAAATATTAATTCATGAAATAAGGCCTCCAAAAATGTTTAATTAATAAACATTATAAAAATCACTTATCTCTCCAAATCGTCCTCCATGCCTAAGCCAAATATTTTTCACTTAAAACATTATTTTTCATCAAATATCAAACTTGCCAAAATAATCACCTCAAAGTCTTTGGAGACCCTTTATGACCTTTTGCCGAGAATAATGAAGGCCTTGTTGTTGAGCTATTTTGCTAAAATAGCATTGCGGAAATAATGCTTACTAAAAATAACATCTTTGCTAAAATTAATGAAGTTGTTCCAAACTCATTTTCTCCATTTTGAGTAGTAAAATTAATAACTTACTAAAAATAGTAAGTCCAAAAAAGTTCTCTGATTCAGTTGCATGTCACACCACTGTGAAGCTCTCTAAAAACCTATAAGGAATCTAGAATCCAAACTGGAAAACTCCAACATGCAAGCCTCCAAAAAGTAGCCGAGAACGCAAGTCAATAACCTGTCATGCATGTTACCTCATCACGAAGCTCTCCAAAAACCCAAAAAGCTTCACCAGGCATGCGTTAGAAACTCTTGCATGCAAGACCTCAAAACCTCCTCAGAAGTGGAAACCCTAATTTTCATTTCGGCTTAGCCCTCTGAGTTCACAGGTATTTTGTCAAATGAAGAGTGTAGGGAGCTAAATTGGGGACGATGGAAGACACATTTGACACTTGAGACTAGTTGAACCCTCAAATTTGTAACAAATTGGCATCTAGAATATGCCCTTTTCACCCTTATCCTTAATGCAAACCTTTTACCTGCTGTAAAAATACTTTTACCAATCACATTTCACTTACAAGTGAAAAAATTTTACCCCCAAACATTTTACCCACATACTAGTATTTAAAATAATGCATTTAACTCAATATTTTTTAACTAGCATTTTATTTGAAAATCCTCTCTGAAATTAGTTTTGACATTTTGTCTAACATTTTCTACCTTATGCAACAAACTCATCTTCTTTGTCAATGCTTAAATCCTGTCATAAAAATGCCTTAATTTCATGGACTTTCAACTGACCTTGCAAACGTAAATGCTTCTCAACCCCCTTCTCCTTTCCTAGATCAAATGACTACTTTCCAACTCAGCGAGGACCCTGGCCAATCATATGCATATTGCGAGGAAATAAGCCATTGCGGATTTGTTTCACTTAAAAGCCTTATAGCTGCGATGCAATGATCTTCTTACACTTTGGGGAGTCAAAAGATGGCACAGTGTAAGGTTTGGAATTTCTAAACAACAAGTGAATAACTGCCCTCAACACCAACAAAGAGTAGTTAATAATTTTCAATAATATAAAATAATGATTATTTAATTTATAGTCATATATGTCATTTTTAGTTGCTACCATTGAAAATATAATTTTATGACCTTCATTGTATTTCATGTACCTATGGTGAGATCTATGATCTAAAAGTAAATTTTGATCCCATGAGAATTACACATTGTAGGTATGTTTTACCTCATGAAATACAATGAGACCCATTAGATGATATTTTAGATCAATGGTGGTAACTAAATATTAGAATCTTTATTTAATTTAAATGGAAGGATTCACCATGGTAATTCATAAATTTTTCCATTATTTTCCAAGATTTACCAAGATTTTCTACAAAATCTAGCATATACATATTATTATAGTTTATATACTTGATAATTAATCCAAATTTTGAAATAATAAGAATATAATATTCTACTATTTATACTCTTATATATATTCAAACAAAGAAGATATTTTCTCAAAACTAAATTGATTAAGAGTAACCTACCTAATTAGTGTCTTAGTCATATAGTTAATAAATCGAATACATAAAATATAATATCTTGCATCCACCTAAACAAAATACAAAGAAAAATATAACATAGTCTAGGAGCTTCAAATATGGGATGTGTCAAATTCATCTTTATTGGTGAATTGAAAGGATATTTAAATATGCCTTATTTTATCCTAGAACAAAGTCCATCACTATTTAAGCATTATTTATATGATTATATTAATTTTTAAATAACACACATTCATCTTTGACAAAACAAAACAGTGAGTGGATTTACATGTTGGGATCTTTTCTTGATGTCACTTTTGGAATTTTGGCAGAACTATTCCTAGAACTTTTTGGTAGGAACCGGCTTCGGCTCTTGTTGTTTAAAAATGCTTTACCGTCCACTCCATGTTTTTCTCTCCATAAACCTATTTTCTTGTTGCCTTAATTAAACATCTTTCCTTGAATCTTGCTTTTTTTGAAAAGGAAAAATAATCGAATCCTTAAAAAGGGAAAAGCAAGGTAATTTAAAATAACAAACAAAAAAGTGAGTAGATATTATTATATATCATTGAATAAGTAAATGTTCATTTATATAACATTTGTTATTTATTATTTGGTTATCATATTTATAAATGTTTAAAAAGAGTAGTTATTATAAAAAAAGAAGGAATAGTAGAACAAATAAAATATGCTATTTAATCATGAAAGATAAGTAACAAAAGGATTAGATTATTTAAGATAAGACACATCACCAAATTAGCTAGGCGCCCACTAAAATAGTGGGAAAAGGGACAGTTTTTAATGCACGCTTGTCAAATAAGTTTCGTTGGAATTTAAGAAACCTGCAAAATTAAACCATAATTTGTATCTGTTTGGATCCCAACATCAAGCAAGTTAAACAAACAAGAGAAGAGATTAGTGAATGGAGTCATTTAGCGCAGATACTTTTATACATAGAAACAAAAAACAAGGAAACAATAATATATTAAACTAATATAGAGATGATTAGTGTTTAGTTTATAATTAATTTGATATAAAATATTTTAGATCTTCACTAATTTGACAAATGATTATGAGGTGGAGGATGATGATATAATTTTGAACTTGTTTGTTTAGTATTGAAAAGTGATGTATTGAAAAGTGATGTGAATGAATGATATGTTAAATATAAATGAACACTCCACTTTTACATGAAATGAGTTTGACATTTTCTATTGATCATTTTGGTGATAAAATTAATCTTAATTTGATGATTAGTGAAAATCTAAATATTGAAAGAAATTATATAATGAATTTGTAATAAAATTTAATACTTGATTTGTAAAGGTTTTGAGACATGATCATTAGCATGTAAGTCAAATCATTCAATAGGCATGGTTTATTTACTATAAATAATTTGATGTAAATTTTGATTTATTTATATAGATTTAAATATAATTATATGGTTGAGATTCATAAAAATCTCATAATCTTCAACATAATTTTTTTTTTTTTTTTTAAAGTTCTTATAAGAATGAATTATTTTCCATGAACATATTATGTAAAAAATAAAATGTAGTCACTAAAATATGTTAAAATTGGATATGGTAATAGAGATGGAGATGCCATAGTGAAATAGGTTATGCAATTAAATGAAGAGGGGTACAAAAGGATATATTTAAATATGGTTTTAGTGATATGTTGTACTACTACTATGATATATTTCATTTAAATATGGTCACTAGAGGGTAAGATTGTAATGGCAGGATGACCTTGGTGATTGAAGAATGATGATATTGTGCAATATACCCGTTAAAATTTAGTCTATATGCTTGGTTAAATGGTAATTATGTAGCATTATATTTTTTAAATGAAGAGTATTAATATCTATGAGAAAACGTGAACATATATTAGCTTTGAATTATTGTTTTGATTGTTACTTTCAACATCAACGGCTTTTGATTGTTATTTTCAATCAATTCATTTATTTTTAATTTTTTAGGATCGTCATCAACAATTGTATCATGTATTTCATGCATTGTTGATGTGAAATATTATTGAGAACAAATAAATTAAAGAATATTTTATCACAAATAAATTGAACATATAGATCACAAATAAATCATGAAAAGATCAAATAAATAAATCAAATATAAAAAGTCAAAATCACATAGATCAAATAAAAAAAATCAAAGAGATTTGATTAAACAAAAATATCAAAAGCAAAAAGATTTGATCAATAGAAAGATAAAAATCAAAGAGATTTTTAAAAAATTAAAATCAAAGACATTTAAACTAACAAAAAAAATCAAAAAGATTTGATGAAACAAAAAAATCTAAATCAAAGAGATTTCATCAAACAAAAAATTCAAAACAACGAGATTTGATGAAACAAAAAATTCAAAACAAAGATATTTGATTAAACAAAAAAATCAAATCAAATCAAATAGATTTGTTGAATCAAAAAAATCAAAGAGATTTGGTTGCAAATAGAAATCAAAGATAACTAAAAAAGATTTAAAAAGATTTATTATAAATTAGTTTAAAAACTAAATAAATAAATAAAAGATAGAAATAAATTAAAAGATCAAATAAATAAAATCAAAGATAAGAAAGAAATTAAAAGATGAAATAGATAAATAAAATAAATGAATATATATTTACCATAAACTAAAAAAAATCAAATAAATAAACAAAAGATTAATCAAAATGATGAAATAAAAATCTTTATCATAGATCAATTAAAAATCAAATAAATAAATCAAAAATAAATGATAATTCAAATATTTAATAAACTAAAAGATAAATTAAATAAATAAATAAAAATATTTAATGACAACCAGAAATAAAAGATTTGATCACATAGATAAATCAATCAAAAAGAAAAATTAAGAATTTGATAACAAATATAAATCATAAATCAAAAATCAAATAAATAAATCAAAGAGATTTAATCACAAAGAGAAATCAAAGATAAATCACAAAATTTGAGAATCTTTACCATACATAAATTAAAAGATGAAACAAATCAAAGATAAAAATAAATTAAAAAATGATCACAAAGATTCTAATCTAATAAATTAAAAGGATCAAATAAATAAATAAAAAATAAAAACTAAATTAAAAGATCAAATAAATAAATAAAATATTTAAGATAAATCATAATAGATTTGATCACAAAGATAAATCATTCAAAAAGAAAAAAACAAAGATTTATAATATAAATCAATAAGAAATACTAAATAAATAAACCTCACAAAGATTTGATAACATGGGTTAAATTAGGGTTTTGGATAGGGTTTAATTACACTTAAAGGGTTAAATTAGGATAAGATTTTGGACTAGGATTAGGGTTAGGCTTCAATTATAGTTACAATTAAATGAAGGTTTAGGTTTTAGGTTATGGTCCAAATAGGGTTACAATTTAATTATAGTTATGATTCACTTAGGGTTAGAGTTAAATTAGGATTATAGTTAAGGTCAAGTATAGGGTTCAATTAGAGTTACTATTAGGGATAGGGTTTGGGGATTGGGTGCAATTAGGGTTTAATTAAAGTTGAGCTAGGGTTATAACTAGGATTCAATTAGTGTTATCACTAGGGTTAAAAAGTGTTATTGTTCAATTAGAGTTTAACTATGGTAAGTGTTATTAAGGGTCAATTAGAGTATTAGGGTTTGGGTGCAAGTAGAGTTTAATTAAGGTTGAATTAGGGTTACAATTGTGATTCAATTAGTGTTATGACTAGGGTTAAAAACTGTTATTGTTCAATGATAGTTTAACTCTATTAAGTGTTATTAAGGTTTAGTTACAATTAGTATTAGGGTTTGGGTGCAATTAGAGTTTAATTAAGGTTGAATTAGAGTTACAACAAGGATTCAATTCTAGGGTTATAACTAGGTTATAAAGTGCTATTGTTCAATTAGAGTTTAGCTATGGTAAGTGTTAGGCTTCAATTACAGTTAGGGTTTAGTTAAGGTTAGGGTTCAAATAGGGATAGGATTAGTGTTAGTGTTAGGGTTGAATTAGGCTTAGAGTTAGGTTAAGTGTTAGGACTAAGATTAGTCTTAGGTTTAGGGTTCAATTAAGGCAAGGTTCTATTATAAAGCTTGGGGTTAGGGTTATAGTTGGGTTTCAAATAGGGTTATGATCAAGGTTAGCTGTAAGATTCAATAAGGGTTAGGATTCAATTAGAATTAAATTTAAGATATGATTATAGTTAGGGTTAAATTAGTGTAAGGTTAGTGTAAGGGTTAGAGTTCAATTAGGGTTTGGGTTAAATTAGGGTTAGATTTCAATTCTTGTTATGATTGGAGTCTAATTATGGATAGTGTTCAATTAGGGTTAGTATTAGGGTTCAATTATGGATCTATTTGATTAGGGTTTAATAAGGGTTACGTTTATGGTTAGGGTTCAATCAAGGTTAAGGTACAACTATCGTTAAGATTTAATCAGGGCTACTATACATTAGCATTCAATTAGGGTTTTAATGTGAGGTTTATATGATAAAACTTGGGGTTAGGGTTATAGTTAAGGTTCAAATAGGGTTACAATCAAAGGTAGGTTAGTATTCAATTAAAGGGTTAGGAATGGGGATCAATTAAAACAAGGTTAGGATTTAATTAGTGTTCCTGTAAATTAGCGTTCAATTAGGGTTGGGCATCAATTAGGGCTAAGCTAAAGG
>VDFB02009533.1:0-23552 GCA_007258455.2 Sequoia sempervirens | reverse complement strand
AGAGTATGGGAGATAGGGTGGGAGTGGGTTGGAGTGGGTCTACCGTATAAATCTTTAAAAAAACAAGATTTATTATAAGACGAGCGCGTTATTGATAAATAAAGAGATGGTCGTTTAGTAAGAAATAACGCGAGTGCATTATAATGCATGCACGCTATTTATTTTACTAAAAAATGTTAAAAAACACAATATACCCATGATGTCGGCCCACATTATATATATTATTCTCTTGGTTCTGTATGCTTTGGAAAAATATCTTTTGATGATTGAGGAAGTGTGTATGCACAGATGTTTAGATCTCCAACACCTTTTCATGATATTTCCAATACCTTGTAATGAAATACAGAGTTTTCATGTTGGAAGGCATGTAATATGAATTCAAGTTTGAATTTCAGTGATAACTGATATACAATTGAAGTTTGGAGGGGAACAAGCTTTTGAAAGAGTCAAATTTTTGAGGAATTTGAGGAAAGAAGCAAAGGATACATAATTGCAGAACTCTCCATTTGGAACTTTGTGTTAGAAGATTAATCTTTACTTAGTAAAGGTTATTCTTTAATTATAATTTTTTATTAACTTGTAGGAATATTCCAAAGGAATCCCTACAAGTCTTTTGTCTTTTGTCATCTCACACATGTGTGAGGATGACTTATTTTTTAATTCCTTTATTAAGGAATATTTGTAACCACCTCCTTAAGAGGTGACACTTTGCACACACATAGATGAATGGTGGCATTCATTGAGTTGGGAGTTACATTCTAACTCCTTCTTCTCACGTCTAATTATTTAGGTGCCTCTCCTCTTATTCTTTAAGATTCAAGCAAGCAAGCTAAGGCTAGAGCTCTCTCTCTGTCTTTGTATTATTCTTTAGACATTTTGCTTCCATTCATAATATTGGGGTTTTTTTCTTATTTTTTCCCCTTAACAAATTCTTGTGTCTCTTTTGCTTTGGTGGTGCTTGGTTCGGCTACTTCAACTTATTTGGTAATCTCTTTCCTTCAAACAATTGCTCTTTATTAGTACTTTCCTTTGCTCTTTTTTTATTTCCTTTCATGGTATCAGAGCTTGGTATTACTAATATCTTATGAGCTATATTGTTGAAGGTTTACCAGATTTTTCAACACACCATTGGAGACACTCTCAAAGAGGAGAAGAAGAGCAAGTGTCTAATCTTGGTTGTTTTTTGTCTTCTAACCCTTTTGTAAGATTTCTTATCTAAAAATTTCTAAGTTTTTCAAAATCCAAATCTGTCAAATATACTTTGCATGCATGTTTTATTTTTTGTATAAAAATTTAAAATTTATTTTTTGTATAAAAATTTAAAAACCCTCTAATAAAGGGTTATTTTTCATTTTTTTTAAACAATTCATTAGTTTTGTAATTTTTTTTGGAATATTAGGCTAAATCTCTAAAAAATCACTATATTTTACATTTTGTCAAAAAAAAATTCAAATTTTGTAAGGATCTAACCCTAGTTCAAAAACTCTTTTTAGAAAAAGACTAATCTGTAAACAAATCTAAAATTTTTTTCCCTTTTTTTCTATTAGTTTAAATCTAAAAAAATCCATTATTTTTGCATGTTCAAATTTCTTTAAAAAGAAAAATCATCTTTCTTTTGGGCTCTAACTTGTTTTTTAAAATTTCAATCTCTGTCAAATCTGTAATTTTTGTATTTTTTAAAAAAAATCTAAAATTTCAATCTTCATAAATAAATATAATTTGTTTATTTTTTTGTTCTTATTTAGGGCTTTGGCTGTTATGTCAAATCTTTTTCAAAAATTAAAATTTCTTAAAATCCCTTTTAAGGGTTTCACTGCCTTGTACCCCACTCTTGCCGTTGGTCTACCATTTTTTTCTTGCTGCAAACTGTCACCTCGCTTCTTTTACTCGGCTCCCTACCTTTTCCCTGTGCAACCTCTATCACTATTTTACCCCATTTTGCCACCATCTCTCTGTGCACGTTGTTCCTAAATCTGTGTTCATTATACTTCCTTTCTTCGCCCACCTATTTTTAGCAAAAGACTTTTTAAAAAAATTGCCTACCCATTTCTTTTCCCTTCGCCTTTTTCAAAATTTTCCATCATAATATTTGTTCTTTTAAAAAGAATTTTCCCGCGCGTATGTTTTTAATTCCAACTTCAAAAAGCTTATAATAACATTTTATTGCTTTGAATTTAGCCTAGTAAGATCTTTTTAAAAGTTTTAAAATCGATTCTTTAAAGTAAATATTCAACTCTCCCTATTTAATATGAAAGTTTAAATTAAACATTCATTCGAATATTTCAAAAAGAAAGTTTTAGAAAATAAATTCTTTAAAATGAAAGTTTAAACTTTTTCATATATAGGTAGACTTTTAAAGATTAAAAGTTTTTTAAGAGAGTATATTAAGTTTTTTTTTTATATAGCTTTTTTTTCACTTTTTAAAAGTTTTTTCTTTTAATAATATTAAACTATTAATAATATCAATAATTAAATTGTTAATTAAAAAAGTTATATTAATAATTAAATTGTTAATTAAAAAAGTTTTTTCTAAAATCAAGTTTTAATATTTATATTCTAGTTTTAATAAAAAAATTTAGGAGGTTTTTTTTATTTTTTAGTTAAAGGGATTTATTTTATTTTTAGACATTTTTTCTTTTTTAAGATTTAATTAAGAGAGCTATTTCTTTTTTAAAAAAATTACATAGTTATTCTAAAGTTGTGAATTTTTGCAATCATGTCAACTTTAATTCCTGAAATTAAATTAACTAGTTCTAACTATCATTCTTGAAAGACTCATATTTGTTTCATTTTTCGTTTTAAACATCTTTTAGATGTAGCTACAGATCCTAAATCTAAACCAGGTTCATTTGCATCTAAAGATGAAATCGAAAAATGGAATCTCAAAAATGAGGAAGCCCTTGGCCTCATAGATATCTCCTTGTCACCTGAACTTTATGTTCACATTGGGACATGTACAACTGCCTATGAAGCATGGGACAAACTCAAAACAATTTATGATAGTACAAATGAATCAAGAAAAATTCAAATTCAAGATCAACTTGAAGATTTGACGTATTTTGATTTTAAATCTATGGATGATTTTTTATTGAAATTTGATGCTTTAAATAATCAATTGGATGGTTTAGGAGTTAAATTAGATAATCTTAGATTAATTCATCTTATTCTTAAAAAGTGTCTTCCTAGACAATTTCAGCAATTCATTACTAATATTCATGCTCAATTAGCTATTCCTTCTTTAGCTACTCAGTTAACTTATGATATTTTTCTTGATTTATTAAGACAAGAAGAGGCTAAGTTAATTCAGTTTGGTACTCTTAAGTCTAATGAACATGCTTTCTTGTCTAATCATAAGCAAAATTTTAAACCTCATTCTCAACAAAAACATTATAATTCCAAACCTCATTATAATAATGGCAATGATCCTAGAAAGTTTAACTCTTCTAAGAAAACACATTGCACTTATTGTAATAAGGATGGTCATTGGCAAAATACTTGTTTTAAGAAGCAAAATGAGAAAAATCCTATGAAGCAAAATAATCAACATCAAAATAAACCTAATAATAATAAGTTTCAAAATAATGCAAATCAATCTAGACGTGCTTTTACTTGTAGTTCTAATGTTTCTCAACCTCTTGAATGGGTTATTGATTCAGGTGCCTCTCAACATGTTACTTCACATAAAGAAGTTTTTGAGTCTATGCAACCTGATATATCTAATGTTCCTCTTCAACTTGCTAATAATCATACTTGTAAAGTAGAAGCAATTGGAGATGTGAATGTTCCTAATGGTAAATTGCATGATGTTTTATATGTTCCTGAATTAAAGACTAACTTACTTTCAGTTGCTAAGCTTTGTCAAGATTATAAAATAGAATTTTACAAAGATATGTGCTATGTTATTGATCCAAAACAAAACAAGGTCATTGCTAATGCTAAATTAGACAATGATAATTTGTTCAAATTTAATGAGTTTTCTCAATCTAGATGCTCTTTAATATCTACCATTGATTTCAATGTTTGGCATGAAAGACTTGGTCATATAAATGCTAACAATATTGCTTTAATGCAAAAGCTTAATCTGGTAGATGGATTGCCTAGTATTGTTCCATCTAAAATTGTATGCACAGGATGCATGAGTGGTAAGATGCATAGGGAGCCCTTTCCACATGGTCAATCATGGAGGGCAACTCATAAGTTGCACCTAGTTCATAGTGACCTTTTGGGACCCAGGGAGAATAACTCCATCCAAGGATCAAGGTATGCACTTACTTTTGTTGATGATTTTTCTAGAAGAACTTGGATCTATTTTCTTCATAGTAAGGATCAAGTTCTTGATATATTTTCTGAATTTCATAAAATTGTTGAAAGGCAATCTGGTTTTAAACTTAAAATTCTTAGAATTGATAATGGTAAAGAATATGTGAATAATGCTTTTAATAGTTATTTGAAATCATTTGGTATTAAGCATGAGCTAACTATTCCCTATACACCTCCACAAAACGGTGTAGCGGAAAGGAAGCATAGAACTATTGTTGAAATGGCTAGATGTATGTTACATGCTAAAAATATGTCTTATAAATTTTGGGCAGAAGCTATGTTTTGTGCTACTTACATTATTAATAGGACTCCTACTAAAGCTTTAAAGGATATAACTCCTGAAGAAGCTTGGTCTGGTAGGAAGCCCAATCTTAAGCATTTAAGGATTTTTAGTTCCATTGCTTATGTTCACAAACCTAAACAAAAGAGGCAAAAATTAGATGCTAAATCTTCTTATCATATTTTTGTTGGTTATGATGAACATTCTAAAGCTTATAGAGTTTATAATCCTCTTACTAACATAGTTAAAGTTGCTAGAGATGTATGCATTGCTGAAAATGGTGTTCATGATTGTTCTAAAGTGCATAATATTGATTCTTCTCAAAATAAAGTTATTGTTGTGGAGGATAATCCTCAAGTTGACACTCCTCTTAACCCTCCTAATGCATCTCTTACTCATAGTGATAGTGATGATGAAAATGTTGAAATATCTACTCATGATTCTTCTTCTAGTGATGATACTCCTACATCTAAAAGAATGCCAAAATGGTTTAAAAATTTGTTGCAAGAAAGTGAGGATTATTTAGCTAAAAATCCACCTAAACGAAGAAAGGAAAATTATTGTACCACAGAGGAGGAAAGGGATCCATCTTTAAATTAATGTAAACCTATAATTAATCGGGTCTATAGTGGAAGGATCATGAAGAATGGAGTCTTTCATTCACCGAAACAACCAAAGGAGTCTCAAAATAGATTGAAGTCCAAGTTAAGACCTGCCACCATAGTGATTTGTTGTTCTACAGACCTAGGACCATTTAGAAACCTTTATTTTACCCATTACAGAGCCTTTCAACATATCCAACAATCACCAATGCTTGTTTTGTACCAAACTGCACAAATTATTAAGTTTTCTACGCTTTTAAAGGCCCAAATTAGCCCACTTTTACAAAGGGACCACCTTCAAAATGTGTCCAAATCTCCTGAAACCTTGGGGAAACACTTTATATCTATCAAAACTTTAAATTATAACATTATATTGTAGAGATTCAATCATTTACCACCCAAACCATAAAACCCTCTCCCTAGGCTTAGAAAACATATGTTTTGTTAGGTCATTTTAGTTTTCAGTTATATTTTTATCCCTTTTCCTCTGAGGTTTTAGAATAGGCTTTATTATTCGAAGAACCAGCTCACTCTGGAGATTCCTTCTTTGCTTAGATCACCCACATCTGACGAAGGTTTCCATGTTTTGGTAGATTGCTGAATGTTGCATTTAGTAGGGTGCAAATCTATTGACAACAGTTTTTGGCACGCTCGATGGGATGTTGGAAGCTACTTTCAGAGAATTTTTAATATTTCAACTTGTTGTTTGGTGTATGCAGTAGATTTTCCAGCCTTTTGGAGGCTATTAAAATATACTTGTCAACTTTGGTTCTATTTTTGCATGCTAGTGCAGCTCGCACATGAGAAAGATACAGACAAGATCAAGTTCTACACCCTTCAAGTATCGAGAGCGTCCCCATTAGGAATAAGAGGCAGAACAGTAAGGAAGCTTTTTGAAACCCCTGTGAGGTCAAAATCTACACCTCTAGTTTTTAGTTCCTTGGTGTTATCACTAGGAGTTCCAGTCCTGATCTCACAAATACCACTAATGGCAACACTACCGAGGTAGCACCCATTCACGCCTTTCAATGGAGGTACCCCGTTAAATATACTTTAGCACGATGAAATTCCAGCAGCAACCCTTAGAGGTCTACCATACTTCACGGGGGAAGATTACACTACGCTCATCAAACACATCTGTGACGTAGCCACGTTATGCTTGGTGCACAATATCACTCAGGAGAACGTCACTCTATGATTGTTATCTGCGTCACTTAAGGGAAAAGCGTTGCAGTGGTTTAGAGGCCTCGTAGCCAATTCAATCGCAACGTGGGATGCGTTAGGTAATGGATTATATCAACATTTCACTGATAAATCTGATAATTTTTCCTTGTTAGAATAGCTGAGCACCATTCAAAGGGTGCCACAAGAGCACCTGGCTAACTTTAATTACCGATTCCAGAGAACCTGGGATAGGATTCCCGCAATGGTAAAGCCCTTACCGGCACATGCATTTCTATTTTATTTAAAATCTTTGAATTGTAAGATTACTGTTATGACTCAGTCTATGGGTGGTCTAATGCTCCCTAATGCTTATAATATTGCCATTAACGTTGAAAATTTCCTCATTCAAGCTAGAGACATAGCTCCTAGACCTCCTATGCCTTTGTTTCCAGAAATACAACCACTTATTCCTGCTGCTATACCTCCTTTGGCTGCTGTCCCGCCAGTTCCAGTGATAGGATATCATAACACAACCCAAGAAGTTGTTGTCCCAGCCCCAAATCCAGAGATGCAAGAGCTTAAAAGTATATTAAAGACCTTTGGGAATGATCTTGTGACTATTAAGAAGCACGTTGGCCAAGAAAATAAGCCTTATCAAGCCCCTTATCAACAAAACCATCATAACATACCTACTTTTAAAAACAATTATCAAGCCCAAAGGAGGAATTTTAACCCTAGGCCATTCTAGCCATACAACCTGAATGCAGCTAGTTCGTCAAAGGAACTTGTGCTGCAAAATAATGTTGCCCAAGATTGTGATTGGTGTTATCCATGCAATCAGCCCCATAACCAATTAGCGTGCGCCAATGGAATGAGAAATCAAGCTTTAATGGTTCAAAATAGCTATGTTGTTTCAGAAAATGTTGCAGATTAGAATCAAGAACAACAAGATAACGTAGAAGTCTCCTTGTCAAACTGGAAGATCTCTGAATTTTGTGGCGTGAATGGCCAAGGTTAGCTAAATTCTCCTATTGTAGCTAATATCAGATCTAAAAAGTGAGCTATGGATCCAGGACAACAAGCTGGAAGTTCACAGCAACAACCTTTAGTCAGTAAACAATATGCTTCATCAGAGGTTAATGCTACCACGCAACCTAAAATGCATATTCTGGAAAGAGGGCAAGAGATACCTAACAGGGAGTTGTAAAAAATGCATTCTCAGCCTCTATAGAGGAAAAATGAAGCTGTTGTCATAAAAAACTAGCAGAAGGTAAATGCTTCATCATTCAATATTATCGAGCATCTCAAAAAAATGACTGTCAACATGTCGATATTAGATGCGTTACAACTACTAGGGAAATTTTTTTTATTGTAGAATGCTTTGGCTGAGTTGTCTATTTATGACAATTCTAATCAAGGGGTTGCGAAGGTTGTGTTGGCTAATGACCTGGAGGATAAAAGTGGGCAGAAAGCAAAAGAGGTAAAGCCCCCTCTGTTTTATTTGAGTATGATCATAGGTGATAAAATCGTTCATAACTGTATGGTTAATTCTGGCACCAATAGTTCAGTCATGCCTAAGAGTTTAGCTGATAAATTAGGTCTTGTTTATGAGCCTAATCCTCAGAAAGGCATAGTGCAATTAGATGGGTCTATTGTTAAGACTGTTGGTATTATAAAAAATTTAGCCCTTACCTTGCACGCATCCCCAAGTTTTGCTATTCATCAAGATATTCACGTCATAGACTTACCGCCACACTTTGCCATTTGTCTATCAAGGGATTTTATAGCCAAATTGGGTGGGTTTTTGTCTTCTGATTGGTCTCATCTATTTTTTGAACAAGGTATGGTACGAAAGTGACCATAAAATTTGAGCCTCTCGCCAAAGACCATATCAAACCATACTCACCAAATCCTATAAATGCTAACCTCTATGCCACCTCTGCAATGGAGGTGAAAACCATAACCTTAGATTGTAGCACCCAGGTAGACTACATTAGTCTAGATGAATGGGCAGCCGAAGATCAAGAGGTTGATTCATTTCAGAACACAAATGAGGTAGGATTAGGCGTCTATATGATTCGAGAGTCTGGTTGTGACATGGCCAATCTTTGTAAAGAGGATAAACCATCTGCAGAAAAGGATAACGAGCTTTGGAAGCTCTATTTTGATGGTTCGAGGAGCAGTGTTGGTGCCGGGGGTTGAGCTATGTTGATATCACCTGAAGGAGATAAGTATTTTTCAGCTTGTAGATTTTCTTTCAGTTGTTCAAATACTACAGTTGAGTACGAAGCATTGGTGCATGGCCTTGAGTGGGCTCACAAATGAGGTATTAAATGCTTGCAAGTTTATGGTGATTTTGAGTTAATTGTGAATCAAGTCAGAAATTTAAATGCTGCTAAGAATGATTTGCTTAAGAAATACAAGCATCGTGTATGGGATTTAATGGAAGATTTTAATGCTTTTAATATCATGTCGATTCCTCAGAATCAAAATAAGCATGCTGACAGGCTTGCTGCCATAGGATCCCAGTTTGATATTCCCAATGAAATTCATAAGGTAGAAGCACGTCAGTATGTGAAAATAGTGGTCAGACCTTCTGTACCTGACAATAATGCAAGTTGGCAGGTTTTTGATAGTGATGAGAAAATCGTGAATTTTCTGATTGCTGAAGCTGAGTTCGTAGATGGAAATTAGCAAAAATGGCAGCAACAATATGAGGACCAGATTGTGCAATTAAAGACTAATAAGCTGCCAAAAGGATTGGTAACCTTGGAATCTATGTTTAACTCAGATGATCAAGTGCGAAAAGATAAATGCAACTTGATGGTTAAAGAAGAACATTATGCAGCCATCAAAAATTTCAAAGGAAAGCTTCTCAAGCTGGGAAAGGTTTGTAGTGAGGAGGAACAACAAGCGTTTATTCCATTATGTTAGAAATATAGTGATGTTTTTGCTTGGGAATACAAAGATTTGAGAGGTTTTAACTCTGAGCTAGCCCAACATACCATTGAGCTTGAACCCGATGCAAAACTAGTAAGGCAGAAGTAGAGACCACTTAATCACAAGTTAGAGCACCTTATGGAGGCTGAACTGAATAAGCTAGTTGAGATCGGTATTATTTTTCCTATCAAGCACACTTCTTGGGTGTCAAATTTGGTGCCAGTCAGGAAGAAGAGTGGGGAAATTAGATTATGTGTCGATTTCTGAGATCTAAATAGAGCATCATTGAAAGACCATTACCCACTCCCTTCCATGGAAAAATTTTTATAAGTGGTTTCTGGTTTTGATAGATTTTATTTGTTAGATGGCTACTCAGGTTACAACCAGATTCTGGTTAAGCAAGAAGATTAGTTCAAAATAGCGTTTACAACCAAATGGGGCACGATGGCCTATAAGAAGATGCCTTTCAGCTTATCCAATTTTGGAGCAAATTTTTAGCGTGCTATGGATATGGCTTTTCACGACCTCATGAACAAGTTTGTTCTAGTTTACTTAGATGATATTACTATTTTTTCCACAAATTCTAATGAACACCTGGGTCATTTGGAACAGATTTTTTAGAGGTGCAGAGAGTTCAGAGTGTCTCTCAATCCAAAGAAGTGTATATTTTCGGTGCACGAAGGCAAACTGCTTGGACACATTATCTCAAAGCAAGGTATTTCAATTGATCCTGAAAGAGTTTCTACAATTCTGGAAATGCCATTACCAGGCCACAAAAAAGGCTTGCAAAGCTTTCTTGGGAGGATAAATTTCGTGAGGAGGTTCATACCAAACATCACAACCTTGTTGTAGCCTCTCACTTCTATGCTGAAGAAGAACATGCCATTCAATTGGACCAAGGAGGCCAAGAGGAGCTTCGGGCAGATCAAGGAAGCACTTGCAACTGCTCCTACTTTCATTAATTCAAAATTTGACAAATAATTTGTTCTGTATGCTTTTGGAGGAGTAGATACAGTTTCAACCATGTTATGCCAGCAAAACGAAGAAGGCTTGGAGTAGCCTATTGCGGTTTTCAGCCAAGTATTACACGATTATGAGGTAAAATATTCTTTTGTTGAGAAACATGTTTTTGCTATTGTAAGAAGTTTGAAGAAGTTTAGACACATGTTTTCCAACAGCAAGATTCATTTATTGGTAGCCCATTCGACTGTTAAAGATTTTTTGCTTAACAACAATATTGATGATAAGCATGCTGGTTGGGTGACCAAAGTAATGGAGTTTGATGTCGATGTAAAGATAACCAAGCTCGTTAGAGGCAAGGTTTTGTGTCAGCAGATTGCTGGAAATGAGGACAACAACTCAAATGAGGCTGCAAATACAAAAGCAATGTTAAATAATGATGTTCTGAGTGCTGTTCAAACATCTCATGCTACATGGTTGTAGCAGATGATAGATTATCTGCAAACTGGTGTGTGCCACGAAGGCTTAGACAGAGCAAAAAGAAGGTACTACAGATTACAAGCCATCCCTTATGCAATCATTGATTTTCAAGGTGTCTTATTACGTTGTATTCAGCCTGATTAGGTTGACAAGTTGTTAGCAAATTTTATGATGGACCTTCAGGAGGTCACTTTGCTAGAAGAACAACTCTAAAAGTTATGTGAGATGGTTATTAATGGCCAGATTTGTTTAAAGACGCTATTGTGTGGGTCAGAAAATGTGAGAAATGTGCTTTATTTGGTGGCAAGCAGAGGCTTGCACCACTGCCCCTGCATCTGATTCAGCTAGAACAACCCTTTGCTAAGTGGGGCTTGGATTTTATTGACCCTATTAATCTGCCTTTAAGTGTGGGTCATAAGTGGATTCTTATTGCCACAGATTATTTTACAAAATGGACTGAAGCCGTTGCTTTAAAGGAAGCGAACGAGATTTCAATGCTTAATTTCTACCAAGATCTCATATCGAGATTTGGTGTTCCATATTCAATCATTTCAGATAATGGTTTAGCTTTCATAGGATTTCAGATTGGTTTGTCAGAAATAATATTTATTTGAATATGTCCTCAAACTATTATCCATAGGGTAATGGTCAGGTGGAATCCAAAAATAAGAATCTAATTAGGATAATCAAGAATACTGTCAAAGATAATCAAAGGACATGGCACGAAAAGTTGAAGCTAGCCCTTTGGGCTGACAGAATAACTCTTGAAAGAGCCACTGGTTGTTCACCTTTTGTTTTGACTTATGGTAGGGAGGCTAAGTTGCCTATTTCAATTGAGTTACTAACCTTAAGTTATGTTAAAGAACTAGAGTTGCTGAATGAACAGCCTATTTAGGCGAGGTTTGCACAGCTGGTTGAGCTCAAAGAAATCAGAAAGGAAGCTCTCAGACAGTTGGAGATACATCAAGCTCAAATGAAGAATGCTTTTGACAAGAGGGCGAGGCCTTGCAATTTCATTATTGGAGATCTAGTTTTCAAGTGGAATAAGTTTAAAAGTAGACCTGGATGACATTCAAAGTTCGATGCAATGTGGGATGGGCCTTATGTGATTACAGAATGCAAGAAGCACAATGCATTCCAACTTTCAAAGATGACTGGCGAGGTGCTGTCTATCCCAATTAATGGGATCCACCTCAAGCACTGACTTTGAGATAGGTTATCTCATAGTGAAGTAGAGTAGTTGCAAATAGGTGCGTTTCGTACATTTAATTTCAGTAGTTTTTCTTTCTCTAAGCGTTGCTGCACATTGGTCTGTTGGCCATCAGGGCCTATTAGTTTGCTTTCAATTCTGTTTTGTTTTTCTTGCTGCTATTTGGAGTGTTGCTATTCAAGTTCTAAGTTTTCAAGAAGGGGGCAGAATTGACTCCGTGCCCAATGAATCGTTTAAAGGCCACTGGTCTATGCTTAGCAGTAAAGCATATAGCGAAAATCACCAAAATGTTACCAAATTTTTGCCTCAGCTCAATTGGTGGAACTGGCTGAACATTATTACATCTTGAGGTGAAATTGTAGTTTAAGTTCAAATGCTATTCCGCATTGTTACCATTATGCATTGAGTGATAGTCATACATTTTAAGGAAGAAATGGAGTTTTCAAAATGCCATTCAGATATTCCACAATTAAAAGAAATACATAATTCAGAAAATGAGCAAAATAGCATTTTAAATGCGTTCATTTATTTCACGAAAAGACTAATATTTTACAAGGCTTCATTTGATTTCAAGAATCAGATATTACAACATTGCAATTGAATGCATTTTCCTTTCAAATGAAAAGCAAATTGAAATCAAGTATCCACACAAGCCGTGGATGTGACTGTCACAATGAATCACTAATAGCACACTATACTACTGAAGATGCGGAAAATAAATCACATAAGAAAGCAACATAATCATCATTGCCTATTTTGGTTGATGGTTGATGACGAATGGTGCACCTTTGTCTTCTTGAGCTCCGTCAACTTGTAAGAGAAAAGAGGGGGTGTCAGTGGCTCTGATTATGAAGTAACCTATGAGAGGCTCCCACAATAGTACAACCTACTATTAATCATGCATTGAAACAATCAATCAAGTACATGGCCAGAAGCTCATAGGTGAAGGATAAATTCTTTTAGTCTCTGAAGAATGAAGTGTCTAGCTGAGTGAAGCTTACCAATACATGTCTATGGGAGAGTGCTTAAGGCTGCGGCCAAGAGTTCCAGATAACTTCCAAATGCTGGGTGAGTCCGAGGTCTTTGCGTTATCCAGCCACCAGTCAAGTCTATAGAAATATTAGATAAAAGGTGTATTGAGTGCGAAAATCAATTTTCAATGAGAGCCAATGAAACAAGAGCAGTCATTAGCAGAAACCATATTGCAGTTCATTCCTTTGCTCCCAGTAGCCAAAAAGCAACCCGTGAGTCTCACAGGATTTTTCCAACAACCTCGAGTTCATGATAGCTGACCAAACAAGTCAAAACATAGGAATGTGAATAAAGCTCCAAAAGAAGCATGACATGTCATGTAATCTTTAGGGTCTTTTGATCTTAATGAAGTGAAAAAGGCTATGATACTGCAAAACAAATCTTACCCACTGGAGATTTAACTATTTGAAGAAGCATGATGAAGTTCTTAAGGCACATGAGTACTAGTCTAAGCTCAATTGTCATGGCGTCATGCTTTCAGGTAGAGCTCTTTTCCTTCAAAATGAGAGTGCGAAATGAAGTGATGATTAGGGTTTGACCTTTTTTTGTTTGAACCCTAATTCCAACCTTATCATCATCTAGAGTCTTCGGTTAGAGCACATGGAGAATTTCGAATGGAGGCGGAGACTTATAACCTTTGCATTGTGATTTATCAAAGTTTGAAGTCTAATATATTTGAGGGGACCAAAATTTGCATTTTAGGTCGACATATTAGGTCTTTAAGATTTATCCTTTTTCCTTAGTAAAATATGAAGGTTTGAATATGGATTATCAATGTAAATGTAGTGGTAGATACCTTATGACTTAGAATATTTTGCTTTGGGTCAAATATCCATTTAGGGTTCTTTGTTTCTTTTAATCGATTTTAGAGAAATCAATGAGAGTTTTGATGAGAAGAAGATAATTATGTAATATATTTATGATTTTGTGAGAAAATCAAATTATTGTAATGGAGAGATAAGGAGCTTTTCTATTTGCAAAATATTTCTTAATCTTTAATTGCAAAAAATAGACAAATTGTGCAAATTTGCAATCTTGTAAAGCGAAATCATAAAGCAATCTTCTATAAATTGTTTTATGATTTCTTGCTATTTTTAGCAGATTATTGTTGACTTTTCCTCTTGGTTGGATTTGAGACCTATCTTGGAGAGATAAGGTGTTTTTGAGCTTTTAAAGTAGATTTAGCCTATTTTTAGAGGCTTGGCAGGTTCATCATAAAAGCTGTGTGCTTTTTTTTGCTTTTAGGCAGTTTTTGAGATAGTTTGAAAGCCTTTTCCTTGAGCTTTTTTTTGAGCTTGGATTAGGGTTTCTTGAGAGTTATGTCTTTGAAAGAATCAATTTTCTAGCTTCAGAGTTTAGATTTCAGTTCCCGCTCTTATGCATTTTCAAGCTTGTGAACCCATTTGGTACTCAGTTTCAGATTGTGGCATTCTCCATCAGTTGAATAAAGACAACATTCCTACTTCTCATTTCGGTGTCCACTTGCAGTCTCAGTTTGATTTTATCTTGTGATTTATTTTTACAGAGTCCTTTGTATGTCCTTAGACTATAATTCTTGAATGCAGAAAGTTCAAGATACAGGTTACATGTTTTACCTCAAGTCAGGTCTTCATGCAAATTATTTATGTATCAATTGTTCATGAGAAGTTGTGATATATTGTGTTTTCTCAAAGCTGTTTGTGAGGAAGAGATTGTAATCATCATTAAATAATTATCAGGTTTTGAAGTCATCAATTAGGTTCAGATTTATTTTAAGATTCATCTTTTTATCCCTTTTACTCTTAAGTTATTTAGAATAGAATTTATCATTCAGAGAACCAGCTCACTCTGGAGATTCCTTCTTCGTTCAGATCACCCACATCTGAAGAAGGTTTCCATGTTTCATTAGATTGTTGAATATTGCATTCAGTAGGGTGCAAATTTATTGACAATAGTAAGCTATCAAACAAAGAGATCTCATCTCATTAAAAAGACAAGTGAACAAATGAGAATTAGTAGAAAAAATTTATCAAAAGCCATTCAAAGGCGACAAAGAATTGAGGGCACCAATTCAAATGAACTATGGGAATTCTCGAGAAGACTGCCACGTAAAGATAGAAAAGTTGTTGAAGCATTGGGAACGCTAATCAAGATTATTGGAAGAATAATACAAGGCCACCTCCAAATAAAAGGGATGTCGTGAAGAAGGAGAATTGGTAGTTTGAACCGTGAGCCACATCCAAAGCATTTTTGATACTAAACTTACTAAACCCATTTTTTCATAAATTTCAATATGCTTATCTTCAAATTAGTATTTCTCAAATATTTTTTGAAATGCTTAAATCTTTTTATGTCAAGATAAACCACACTTCCACTACTTCTTGCTTTCAGAATACATATTGAATTCGCTAACCATTATGATGTTTATCATTTTATATGTTTAGATTTGCATACTAATGATGTTTTGCAGGATTGTGGCATAGAAGCCCCACCAAAATCTTCAAGAGAGTTCTTATCATAATTTTTATGTCAAATAGAGAATGGCCAAATATTCTATAGGACAACATGATTGGATGGTTCATGCAAGCATTGTGGTGGCTTGTAACGAATGCCAGTATGTCAGCATATGGAAAGCACAGATGAGGTGGGGCATAAACTAGTAGATTTTGGGAAGTATAAAACAATGGCATACGCTACAAAAGATGGGTCACAAGCAAAAAGGTGTGATTTGGTTATTGAGAAGATTCCAATGTATCAGTTTATGACCATGTTTCGTGAGAATCTAGTGTATGAGTATGCAAGGAATACCCATAGAGCACGATGGCTGGACACACAATTCAAGCTATGCAAGGACAACTTTCCAATTGGTAGCATAGTATCAGTGGTTGAATTTTTAGAGAACTATGCTCTACAACCACAATGTGAGGTGTAGTCATAGTATTACAACTCCACATAGGTTTCAATATTTGTGCACATAGCATTCATTCATGCAGTTGATAGTACAAAGGACCAAAGAAAGGTATTGAGGGAGTATCACTTTTATATTAGTGATGATTGCACACATTCTCCAGAGTTCGTGCAAGGTTTCTTCCAGATGTTCTATAGTGATTTGGCTTGAAGGGGCATAAAATACAGTTGGCATAAAATATGGTCAGATAACTGTGCAACACAGTTCAAGAACGCATGCATGTTCTACTAGTTGTGCAAGATCCATCTCACTACAGGTGTTCAGCATATGTGGAACTTTTGTGAGGCCGAGCATGGAAAGGGGGAGCATGATGGTGTAGGAGCATGCATGAAAAAGAGTAATAGCACGAGAAGAGTTGGGCATAAAGATAGTGCAAAAGTTGATAGACGCAAGTTCAATCGGGCCGAAAGCGGTAATGCCGATGGGTCCGCTAAGTAATGGCGGCATGCCTCAGTTTGTAAGATTGGTTGATGGATGATACCAACATTGTACCGCTATGAGGATTGTTGTACACTCAACAAGATCAAGTGAGGTATGCCATTTCAACTAAAATGCAAGTTCATGGAGTATTGATACAATACAAGATGGCATGCTTTGTTCACTAAGTGTACAATGCAAGCCTAGAATGATCAGGAGTCAAAGGGAGGGTTGACAAATGGTTGACAAGTTATCTTACCCCACTTCACATGTATCACCCTCCGACGATATTGGAACTAACAAAGATGGAATCATCGGTGGAATTTGACCACGTATCAGATCTAGTTCAACCAGGTAATATATCTACTTGCTTAGTTTTTGAAATTCCATATTGTTATCTTACTTTGTACTGTATTTGTAATGTTGACTAATTTCAAGAGATATGCCACACATATCAATGTAGGGCATGTTTATGCAGTTATTACAAATGAAGAGAATGAAGAGGGAATGAACTATTACTTGTGTTGTTGTGTTGAGCTAAATATACCAGTCCTGGGCCATAGATGGAGAAAACAATGAATACCCTATAGCTCAGCTTTGTTACTGAACGGGCTTAGAAGGTACCCACATAAGAGTGTTAAACATTGGTTATTTGAGACTCTCACATGCATCAATATTATTCATTACTCAAACCTTGTTGTGGAGTCCAATGTTCGCTTGATAAAATATGGGTAGATCTTGAACAAGACCTTGTGGAAGGTCCATGAGTCTCAATTCTCATGAGACAATACGGACACAATAAAGAGTAGAGCAGGATCCGTGATGGTTCATTGATTAATTTGTAAGTATATGCACAATGTTTCTTACTAATTTATACTTGTATCCACGCTTAATTTTTTTGATGCCAATGCTATCATAAGTCTTGTTTTACTTGTGTATCCGTAAGTAAACCCCTAGAGATATCAATGGTGTCCCCTGCATAAAATGTAGATTTATGATCCATCTAAGAGAATCTCAGGCATAAAAGAAATGCAACATCCATATTTTGATTATGAAGCCAAATCTGAATTATGATTTTCAGCTATTACAAAAGTGTGTACGAAGCTTGGTGATGGAATTTCAAGTTATTCATTTGAAGTTAACCTTATTGTGAGAACCTATGATGTAGACATTATAGGAGCATCTCGAATTTGAAGATATTCTAGATTCATGAGAGGTGTTGTGTGCAATAGGTATCTTGGAACTCACAGTGAAGATGTATGAGCATGAGTGACTAAGTTGAGAGACTTCCATGGCTATCTGTAAGTGCCTTCCATCTATTTTCATTTCATTTCCATTTCAGACATGAGTTGTTTCTTTTTATTCTTTTACTTTTCCTATCTGTAACTAAACTAGTAAAAATTGATTGGTCTCTCCTTGCTGAAAATGCTGATTTTGGAGCCATCAAAGAGAATCTCAGCCAAAAAAGCAATGCAACATCCTTATTTTAATTATCTTGACAAATCTGAATTTTGATTTCAAGCCATTATAAAAGAGTGTGCAAAGCTTTGTGAGGGAATCTCAAGTTTATCATTTGAAGTTAACCTCTAAATGAGAACCTATGATGTAGACATTATAAGAGAATCTCAAATGTATGAGTGACATTGTAAAATATCTGTGAGAAAAGAGTATCTAAGGCGTTGTAATGAGATTTACTTGTAATGACATTTATTGAAATAATGAAATTTGGTGTAGGGGCACCAAGGTTATTGAGCAAATTTGGTTCATGGAAATCTTTTAAGTTAGTTTTGTGCTACGAGTTTTGTCAATTGAATAAGGTCATAACACATCCACAATTGATTTATAATGTAATAAGTCATGTTAGTTACAAAAAGAACAGTTAGGCATGATTGGAAAGATGTAGAATCATTTGTAAAGGCTATTTAAAGCCTCTTGAAGGCCATTTAAGTCAATATTTGAATTTGTAGCCTTTTGAAGGCAAATCATTGAATATGGTTGTAAATGTACTATTAATGAGATTGAGATTGTTAACCTTCAGAGAGTAGCAGTATTTGTGTTGATGAAATTTCCTTTACATGCAAGGATTCAAAGCACATCAACCATGTGGTACAAATGATTAAATCCCAGAGAGGATCTGTAGCAATAAAATCTCACATTCTCAACCTAAAACAACATCACCAGATCTATAAACACCTTACCATTATTAAAAGAGTTAAGGAAAATTGAAAAAAACACATTGAAAATGTTTCCTCTGAGTCACAATTCACCACAGTATGAGGAAGGGCTCCATCACAAAAATTAAAGTAAACTCAGACCCTGCTGGTCTATACAGGCTGAATAAAGAAAATGGATTTTCCTTTCACTAAAACAACCAAAGGTGTATCAAAATAGATTGAAATCTAGGTTAAGACCTGCCACCACAATGTTTCATGAATTTATTTTTGTAAGAGGCCTATACTAGGCCGTACATAGAGAAAAGAAATTGAAAACTCGGAAAAATGTTGAAATTCCATAGTTTTAGGCGTTGTGAAGAGCACTGGTCAATCTTCAAAAAAACTATTGATTGAACCCCCATTCAAGTTTGAATGATGTTTTTAATACATTTCAAATGAGAATCATCTCCCTTCAATTCCCATAACTACCTTTGAACCACCAAACCCTTATTAAGCCTACAAATACTAGTATTTATTATTTAAGAATGGTTTTGCTTACTAATATATATCATGCAAATTTAATATTATAAATGCCTAGGACCACTTAGACACCCTTATAACATGAATTTTAGACTCTTTCTCTACAATCCCACCTACTTTTTACATAATTTTCCTTTATGGTAATATCAACAATTATTTAATTCAAGATTGCTTTTGCACATTCGTCCATCCTAACCTACTAATTCCCAAAGTACATAAAAGATTGGTCTATTAGACCTTATTCAAGACAAAGACCCTCAAAATACTAAAATTTACCAACAATCCTCCTTAACGCATCATCAAAACAATCACAAATTGTGGGTGAGGTGGGTGCTCCCGCACCATTCAGCTTCAAAAAAGTCAATTAGGTTGGCAAGATGTCCGGATCGGGCTAGCATTTGGTGGAAGAGGACGAAAGATGAGTGGAACTCTAGAGGCCTACCATACTAGATTTTGGTATTGAACCATGAGAGTAGAAGATAGATTTGATATCATGTATCAAAACTTTAAGCATGCATTATTCCAATCAATGAAGAAGGAGATGATTACTTTGCTTCATTTTCATTTGCATAAGCATATCAAGGCATGGGAACCAAGAAGACCAGGATTTCCAATTTTATGGGGAGGTAATGGATGTGGTCCAAAATTTAGGAGGGTCAAGAAGGTCAATGTATGATCTTGATGAAATTGAGGAAGAACAACAAGAGAGGGATAGGAAAAATAAAATCAATATAGATTTTCAAGGATTTGTCGAGTAAGAGAGCTATGGGAGCAACCTCATCTAAAAATATTTTGAGCTAGAATTTGATATGTACCATTTAGAGCTTGGTTTTCATGGAGTTCCTTTCTCAAATCCTTTTGCTTTATTATTCTTATGTTAAACCTGGTTTTGGTAGAGTTGGTGGAATTACCTTCTTAGTAGTAATCGCTATTAGTGAGATTGAGATTGTTAACCTTGAGAGAGTAGGACTTGGGAAAAAGGAATTTGATATGGCTATTGCTTTCAAATACTTCAAGCGGGATGTACTCTGCATTTAATCCATTCCTCAATCTTCACTTGATGGCATCAAGGAATGGCTGAACTCCATGGTTATAAAGTATTATGAAAGCTGAATGAACTTGTATTAGTAGCCAATTTTGAAGACTATTACTGATGATTAAAAGCACATCAACCATGTGATACAAATGATTAAATGCCAAAGAAAATTTGTAGCAATGAAGGAGTTTGAAAAGGTAGAGAGAACTACATTGGTGACTTAGGAGAAACTTCAGCTTTCAAGAAACAAAGCCAATTAGGCTGGCAGATGTGTGGATCAGGCTAGCATTTGGTGGAAGAGGAAGAAAGATGAATGGAACTCTGGAGGCCCACCATACCTAATTTTTATATTCAACCATGAGAGTAGAAGAGAGATTTGATATCATTTGCATAACCATATGAAGGTGTGGGAACCAAGAAGACCAAGGATGTTGAGTTTTATGTGGAGGTAATGAATGTGGTCCAAACTTTAAGATGGGCAAGAAGGTCAATGTATGATTGTTAACCTTGAGAGAGTATTTATGTTGAGGAAATTTCATTTAGATGCAAGGATTCAAAGATGATGCTGAGTGAGTAGGGAAGTACACCAATCTCAGATGGTAGAGGTTCTTTTATGAGTCCTTCTCTCAAATACTCTTATCAACACACCATCAAATCACTGTCCTTCTATAAGGAAAATACAACTCACCAAGGGTCCTTGAATCTCAGAATTTTGAAGGGCTTATAATCACTTGAAACATGCTCTAACAGACCACAATCAAAACACCATATCCATGTTTAGCACTTAGGAAACCCCATGAGTTCATTTCTCAACTAGTAGGCCTCTTAACCCCCAATTGCTTGTAGCACTGCTTGGTAGGACAGTCCAATTAATTCTCACCCACAAACCTATATCTGATGTAAACTACTATTTTTAGGCAAGTATATTATGCCTCTACAAGGCCGTAAAATCTTACTTCTTGACAATGGTTGGAAAGCAACCATGGACCAAACTAACGTTGTCCTCAAGAGGCCTAATTGAGTGCACTTGATTGGTTTTTAGTTTTCTAGGCTCACCCCTTCTCCCCATAGCCTTGTTTCAAACTCCTATAGACTACTTACAACCATTTCAATCATTCATAAGTTCCACCTTAAACAAAAATCTCTCAAAACAAGCAAAACTCTGATTTTTGCTTTACAAGCTAGGCCTATCACATGAAGATGTCAGGCCTAGATCATTTTGTAACTTTCCCCACAAATTTGGCCATTCTCCAAAACCTTGAAAAGATGAAAACATACATAAATACCTTCCATCCCACAAGAAATTAGCAACTACACACCATGGGAGTGGAAGATAGAAGCATTTTTTGGCCAAACCCTAGTTTTGAGGGTTTCTTGACCTGCTGCTGCTAAAACAAAGATATCTCCACTTAGACTTGATAAAAATTCACCAAACCACCTTCAAATGAAATCTGAAACTCTCCTCTTTCCAACCATAATTGGGTTGAACCCGTAAAGATCATACAGAGGACGTACCGCACGTTTTAGCAGCAAATTACACACATAAATTTGTAGAAAACAACCACTTCTTTCATTAGAACTTGAAAAAAAATGATTCAACAGCCATGTCTCAACCATGAGAGGATTATTTAACTTCCAAACACCCTTCCCAACATCCTCCAACTAACATTTTAATTAGGTGAATGTTGGAAACTATTTTTTTTTCCAATTAGACCCCTAATTGCCTAGTTAAGGCAATTGACTACAACTTCACAATTGCCCAATTGAAATGAGGCTTCAAAGGTGTATTCAAAAGCATAAAAGACACCAAAAACCCTAAAAATGTCAAGGAAACTCCCCTCAAGGACTTGGATAGATCGAGGTACTTTAATTCTTTAGTTTTCCTAGATGAATCAAGCTTACATGGTGAGGAAGGAGACCTTATGTTTACAAGAAGACTTGAATCCAAAACTAAAACTTGTTACAAGACATGAAAGATGGTTCTTGGAACCTTATTACATCTCAAAATTCTTGACAACAAACATAGAAAAAAAGCAATACCTCCAAGAGGCATGAGGATCCCAAGGTGCTCCTGCACCAAAAGCACATCAACCACATGTGGTACAAATGATTAAATCCCAGAGATGATCTGTAGCAATGAAAGAGTCTGAAAAGGAAAATAGAGCAACACTAGTGACTTAGGAGAAGCTTTAGCTTTAAAAAAAAAGTCAATTAGGTTGGAAAATGTGTGGATCGAGCCAACATTTGGTGGAAGAGGAAGAAAGATGATTGGAACTCTAGAGGCCCACCATACTAGATTTTAGTATTCAACCATGAGAGTAGATGAGAGAGTTGATATCATGTATCAAAACATTAAGCATGCATTCTTCCAGCCAATGAAGAAGGAGATGATTACTTCGCTTCATTTTCATTTGCATAACCATATCAAGGCATGGGAACCAAGAAGACCAAGGATGCCGAGTTTTATGTGGAGGTAATGGATGTTGTCCAAACTTTAGGAGTGACAAGAAGGTCAATGTATGATTGGTGCAGGAGCACCATTCAGTAGGTTTTTTTCATCAAGGAAAATAAGGAGTAGAATATCATCAATTTACTAAAACTGGCCCAAACTTGTACATTTGAAGGTTTGGAGTATCAATAAAAATGGATTTTTAACCCATTCCTCTTTCTGTAGCCTTTGTAACTTGAGTGAGGTTGTGGGTCTACACTAACATTATTAAGGTGTGGGAATGATGTGTTAGTGTTGGGGAAGTTTGAAAGTGAGATGGGTGTGAAACCCATGTGTGTAAAAGTGAGTTTTCTTTAAGAAAATGGTGGTTTTGAAGAGTTAAATTGTGTTTTTGTGTAGGGAAGTGTTATTTTATGATTGTTTGAGCTTGTGTAGGGTATCACAAACTTGTTTGAGTAATTTTTAGGTTGTGGTTAGCTTTGGAAGTATCATTTTCAATAAACCCCTAGGGTTTAGGCTACAATAGAGGGTTTTGTGGTTTACCCATTATACGGTGGTATAACTGAGATATAAATGTAGATTTTGAAGTTTTTAAACCTTAGAATTTCTACCCCAAGATTTGGTAAGGTTTGGATAAGATTAGAGTATAGACCCTTTGTTCAACCGAATCGATCCCTTAAGGGTCCAAAGGGAAAAATGGCTACAAAATTCAACATGAGGTTACTCGGACATCGTGATGATTATAACCTTCTTGTCTGATCAAATGGGATCATGTTGGGCATATTTACAATAACCTCTCTAGGTTTTTTTTATCTTAGAGTGGTTTCCCCTTGGTGTTCGGTTTTTCAGTTGATGAAAAAAGTGTCAAATGGAAGCAATGGAAAGTTGCAAAGTGGTGCAAATTTTGTTATGCAACTCGTGTGACCAAATGGACTGTTCCAACATGTCTAAATAGGAATTTTTACACTAGGAATGTTCCTCTTTCACACCCAAACACGCGGAATCGCTCTGAGCTACATTCA
>VDFB02009532.1:0-31345 GCA_007258455.2 Sequoia sempervirens | reverse complement strand
TCTCTTGTGTTGATTTATCTTTCATGGTTCTTGTTGTTCTATCTTTTGAGATTGCTTAAGAAATATTAGACATATGTTAGATTTAGAATTAGATTTGATTCAATGGTGTTTATGGTTTGATGCTTGAAGTGTTTGCAGCAATCCCTGGTCCATACTTTTTGCAGCTAGTTGATTGTTGGCTGCTTTGCAAAGTTAGCCTGGACTTTATATTCATTGTGCTTAGTTCAATTGTGAAGGTTTATTCATTTCAATTCCAGTAGGGTTGTCTTGGATGAATGTTCATGATCTGAAAATATTTAATACCTTAGAAGACTGCACTATTTCTGTAAGATTGCATATTTATCTGGGTCAAGCAAGAATTAGTTTCTAAGGGATTGGTCCATTTCAAGTGTTTCATCATTTTCATTGTCAATCTTAGGAGTAATTTTAAGCTTAGAAGTCTCTTGAAACCTTGTCTTTTGCTATTTCTTTTTATCATTCAAGTTAGATTTAGAATTGGAAGTATCACTATATTGCTAGATCTGATAAATTTAAGATTCAGTGTTTGCTTGCAGTAAGGTCCCTTTGTGATTACCAGCATTTTCACATTACCACTGAGTTGTTTATGCATTGTCAAGACCTGACATTAGAGACCTTGGGGTTATCTCTTGAGGCTTGCTAATAGAGATTTACCTTTCAAGAGAGATAGGATATTTGTATCTTGTCTGAGTTGTTGTTGTGCAAAAAACACCATCAACACCCATGAGGCTCTCTGAATGAAGAGAACTCATGAGTAGCAAATCCCCCTCTTCTACATCTATGTATGAGGCTTCTTTGTCTTTCCCATGCGAGGGTCTTACATTTCTTGTGAGAGTGCTTTCAATTGTGATGCTAGATCATCTTGTGGATTGTGTGGAGGAACATATGATGGGATGAGAGATGAGTTATATGAGGTGTATGAAGATGTGAGAGTTTTTGAAAGTGATGAATATGTTCCTGATGTGTTTGGATTGATGATGTTCATATGAGGATAATAGAAACCTTGTTGCTATTGTTGGGCATATTGTTGAGTTATTAAGGCTTGTTGTTGAACTTCTTGTTGTTGCGCTACTAGGACTTGTTGTTGGGCCTGTTGTTGTTGTTGTGTTAATAAAGTTGCTTGTGCTTGTTGTTGTTGCACAGCTTGTTATGTTGCTAAAGTTTCTTGTTGAGCTTGTTGTGCAATGGTTGCTTATTTTTGTTGTTGTTGTTGTTGTGCTAAGGCTGCCTGTTGAGCTTAATGTTGTTTTTGTGCTAGGGCTGCTTGTTGAGCTTGATGTTGTTGTTGTGCTAAGGTCGTTTGTTGAGCTGCTAAGGCTACTTGTGATTTTTGTTGTTGTTGTGCTAAAGTTGCTTGTTTTTTTTGTTGTATGACTTGTTGATAAGTTTTTTGTGCTGGTTGTAGAGCTAAGGAATGTGCTTGCAATGTGGGATTGGGTGGTTGTTGAGACATCTATGAAGGATTGATGTTTTGAGTGGTTAGCGAATTGCTGGTGAAAGGTGGAGGGTTCCCTTGGGTTAAAATTCCTTGCAATATGATAGAATGAGGTGGAGGAATATATGTTTGAGGTTCTGATTGATTTAGCATAGAAAAGGGAGATGTTGGAAAAGATGATGTTTTCAAATTTTGTAATGGAAATGACACACTAGTACCTTGATTCCATTGATTGAAAGGATTCCCTTGTCCTATTTTTTGAGGGTTTCCTTGTGCAAAAGATGTAAATAAAGGATTTGTGATCAACGTACTCCCAGGATTGATAGAACTTGTAATGAAGGGATTGTTTTGAGGTGGATTGATAGTGGATGTTGTGGTAATGGTAGATTGTATGGATGAACCTACCGGAGGGTTGGATAAAGATGTCCCTATTTGCGTTGAGGATTATTTTTGTGCTATAGTATTGACACACCCTTGTGTGTTGTTTTGAGATACTTTCTCTATACTGCTTTGTGTGATGGTAGGTATACTTGTGGTACTCATAGGTGTGGATGAAGAAGGGTGTCCCCAAAATGTCGAAGTGGTGGTGGAATAGTGAAGTTCAAGTGGAGTGTGTAGTTGTTTTGGATCTTTGGGAATGGGAGGAGCACCAAAGGTAGGTGTCCAAATGGTGGTGGGAGGTGGAGGATTAGTTTCAAGAGTACCCACAAGTGTACTATTTTTAAATGGTGAAGTATGACCAAAATCTTTAGCAAGGATGGTTGCAAGACTAGGTATGCAAGTCTGATTTATCCCTTGTGATGGAGTTGTGAAATCTTGTGTTAAACTTTGTGCTACAAATTTCAGGGAGATAGGAGCTACACTGTCAAAGGATTGATGTTCCAAAAGTTCTTCCCTAGTGAGCTCAAATGGGTTATTTGTGACATCTTCAATTTCATATGGTCCCGAAGGAGATGATGGTTGTTGTCATGGTGTAACATGACTTCTAGGATCAAATTCTAAAGGATTTGGATCACTTGAGGTAAATGTAACTTCTTTTTTTCTCCATGATTCTCTTGTGTTGTGATCTCGTCTTTACCATAAATTTGGTGTCAGCTATGGGAGAGTTGTGTTGAGTTTTGTAATGTTTGAACTCTCTAGTTACTGAAACCTAGGTAAAAGGGATGCTCTAAGTCTTTTGGGAGAAATGGTGATAATGGGGGATGAAAAGATGGGTGATGTGGAAAGTGATCTTTTCAAGTGTTTTGGGACAACTCTTTTGACTTGAGTTTGATGTTTTGATGTTGGGATAAAGGATGCTAATGAACTTTGAAATCTTTAGGGTAGACTTGTGACCTTCAAGATAAACTAGTTCAAAGATGATAACTATCTTAACTAAGTGCATGGAAAAGGATACATTTCACATACAAAGTAGCTAAGGTAGCAAGTTGGTTTGATGTTTAAGTCCCAAAGTGTTGGTGTATTTGAATTTTTGCAAAGAGAGATGAGTGAAAGATGAAATTTGGTGAAGGGGTGAGTGAAGTGTTTGACCCAATGTTGACCTAAAATTGAACCTTTCATTTTGACAAGATCATGGTAGTGAGAAAGATGCTAGACCTCTAAAATGTTCAAATCCATAAAAATGAGAGGACGGATGGGAATGTTCAAACCTATTCGGGCTCTCCTAGCTAGAGCATAAAAGTTTCTCAACAAAGTGTAACAGTTGCGGTAAAATATTGAAGCCCACTTTTGACTATTCCTTGTCCTACGATTCCTATGTTTGAAATGGAGTGCTAGATATTTTCCCCTATGGATTTTGATTGTTTGATGAATCATTTAGAGGAGTTGAGTATCGTGAAAAAGACTAGGATTTTGACTCCAAAAGAATGCATACAATTTCGGACTATACCTTGAAGCATGTCTATAAAATTTTGCTACCAATTTGTTTCTATTTTTGTGAACTAATCGAAGATGTTTCTTAAGAAATTTTGGAGTGAAATGCCTAAGTCTAAAATGAGGACCTGTAGACCTTAGCTTAGGGATCCTGATTTTTCATGAGATCATGTGGAAACAGTTTAAGTGTATGGCAGAAAGGAAGATATTTATTGCCATGCAGGTGGTGGTAATAGGGGCCTTCTATCCTTAATATCAATTTTTTCCTCTTCTTCGTCTAGAATGGTTGTGTTTCTCCACTGTGTGTGTTTTTTCCTTGTTTTCAAAAGTGAAGGTTCTCAAACTGATAATGAGATCTATTTGTTCATCGTTTATGAGTTCAAAGTTTGGCTGAATTATAGCACTTGGAAGATCAGGTTGTTCAACGGGAGAAATCGGTCTCCAAATAGTCATGTGGGGTTCATTTGTCAAGTTATATTTGCTTAAGTGAATTGATTTTACCCAAAACACTTGTCTTTGATTATGTTTCCAAACTAGATGTTTATGTCAAAAACATCATAACTTTCACAATGTCCATTTCGTGGAATCATGAAGTTAAAGCCATAATTTCCTATGTTGTCCTTGGTAAATATGGGTTTGATATTAATGTCAAGATATTTAGAAATTGCTAAGGATAAATCCTTAGGACAAGCAGTAATATCAAGGCTAACTCAAGAAGTCCATATTTGAGCCAAAGTGTTTCAAATTTGAATAGTGAATGTTTTTTTTGGATCATTTTGAAATCAAGAAAAGTGTTAAACATACTCACAATCATTACAACCCTAGGATAGAAATGGCTATATTTGTTGAATTCCCACTTGGATTTCTCTGACTATGCTTATTCAAAGCAGATGATTAGAAGCTTAACCACACTGTCTCCCCTCCATGGCACTCACTTCTATAGGTCAACCAGGCTTCAAGTTCTCATGATTCTCCCATGACAAACTCTTAATCTCTGCTAAGAACCACAAGTATGTGGGACAACTTCAGAGGTCCGACCTCTTGATACCAACAAATATTAGGGATTTTTGGCTTTTACACAAAGGTTTGTAATAAGGGAATCCAGTTTAGGGGGTGCAATGATAAACTCCTTGTGAGAGGCCTCCCAACCCTTAGAACAAGGGATGTATGCATCATAAAGATATTGGGGGAGAGCTATCATGTATCACTTCCGATTTTTTACGATTTTCATCGCAACCACAAATTTATATAGCGGTTTGGAAGAGCTTGGCTTATGCTCATTACCGCTTGGTTTGTTCCCTTGGGGTGAGTAATTTTTCCCACCAAGGTAGGCCCTCTAAAGGTGAACAATAGCGAGTAAGTACATCCGTAGTTCAATCATCTTTGCTTGCATGAACAAAGAGAGAACACACGCTATTCCTTTTCTCACACTGGCATGGTTGTTCAATTTTAAACACAAATTGAAAGATGTGGGCGATTTTGCAAAGTGTTAGAGAATTTTTTTGTTTCTCAAGATCATCAAACGGCACAAGATAATTGCATACACATTCACTAGCAATGTTGAAAAATCACAAAACAAAGCAAACAGTTGTCAATTTTATCCTTCAAAGCAATAATGAGTTAATTTTATTCACCAATTGAAAGATGAGTTTGCCTTGTTCAATTTTAAGCCCAATTGAAAAATGTGATATGAGGGTTCAATTTTATCCAACTTTGAATGATCATTTTAAACCCAATTGAAAACTCGTGTGTTGCCTAAAACTGAAAGTAAAAAAGAATGAAATTGGGTTATAATTTCCCCAAAGCATTGGACACTTGTTACAATTATAGAATGTTAAGATAGAAGAGAATTTCTTCAATTTTGCTCCATGCCTTTAAACCCTATAAAACCCTGTTAGTCTAACAACCAAAACACGGTCAGGCATTCATCACTGATCAGATAAACCAAAGAAATTAAGTCACATGTCGAAAAACAAATGTAAATTTTCTTACCCTGGTTAGGTGTCGTTGAACACGATAGCGTCACAATTTGAAATTTGGGCGTCGCTCTAGTGAAAATGGGTGTCACTCTATAGCAAGCCCAGTGAGCACGATTGCTTCGCTATTTTGATGGGCATCATTGCTAATGAATGTGTTGTTGTTTGGAATTTGAAAGCATCGACCTAGTGAATTTGAGCATCATTGTTTGCATTTCACGATATATTCAAATTAAATACGCGTCGCTATATTTAAATTGGTGTTGGTAAATCAAATACGCGTCGCCTCTTCAAATTGTACAAGCATCACTATATGGCAATTTTATTCAAATAGCATCATTGTTTGTGGTTTGAGCGTCACTGTAACCTGCAAAACAACATGAATATGGATTTCGAGCTAAAAACAATTAAATGATCGGTTGATGTGTGAAAGCCTAATTTATGCTAAAATGAAAATGATGCAAGATAAGTTACCATGATTTTATGCTACAAATGATCTAATTATTCAATTGCTAAGCTAATCTAAGATAGAACTATGCTAACAGATGAAAACCCTAATTTATTTACAAACTAAGATGGATGCATGGAAGCCATCAATGGATGCTCTAAGTTATTATGCAATTAAAATGAACTAAAACAAGCTAAATAGTGAGTAAAAGATGAGTGTGTATGTGAGTGAATTCAACAGCATAAGTTTGCAATAAAAGATGGATCCATTTGTCTCCAAATAGTGATCTATTTATAGGAGAGCAAATGAGGAATGGATGGTTGAGATCAAAAAGCTTAATCAACAGTTCAAAATAAAGGGGATGAGAAGCATGGATCATGGATTCTCATCAACGGATGAGAATACATGATGAAAGTTAATCAAGGGCTCACACTTGCCTCAAACAAACACACTTTTGACCTACTCACATAGGTCAAAGGTAACTTGCTAAAGAGGTTGAAGGTTTAGCTTGTTGAGGAAGCCAAGTGAGTTGATTGGAGGAGAGAGAATATTCCTTTTGGGTGAGGAAAAAGGTTAATTGTGCAAAAAAGGATAAAGAATATTCCATGGGAATATTCCCTTTGTTTAGAGGAAAATTAGTTTAATTGCTAATTAAACAAGGTTTAATTTATGTAATTAGGGAATTTAGAAGATTTAAGAGATATTTATTAAATTAGATGATTTAATAAATAGGGGAGGGATGAAATGATATTTAATTAAATAAATTAGGGTTATTTAATTAAATAATATGAGTTAGGAGATTAAATTAAATATTTTGATTTATTTAATTTAATGAGATGAAGTGTTAGTGCTAAAATAGATGAATTAACCCAATTAAATTAATTAGGCCAAATAGATGAAAATGATGCAATTAATTAATTATCTAGGCTAATTAAATCAATTAAACAAAAAGAGGATGGATTAAAGCAGAAATTATGTTAGTAAATATGTTTTGAATGTATGACATTGATTAGGACATTTTTCAGTGTATACAGTTTTTTTTCTTCTTTTGCTTCTTGTCAAGATTCCCTTAATCTTTTTGTACCTTAGACTCACTAGCCAATAATTCTTGTGACTTGGAAGACTTGATTAGACCCATATTAGTTAACTTCTCTTCCTCTTGGATTAGGAGATTTGCAAAGTCATCAAACTTAGGATCAACATATGATGCTCCCATCAAAATTTGATGGGCATGAAAGCTAGAAAAAAACATTGAATACTCAAGACCAAGCTTGGATTACACATTCAGAATCAATTGTAAATCCTATTTATCAATGTTGCAATCTTTCAGTTGTGTTCTTAGTTGTTTGATCTTGGAGATGTAGTCTTGGATATGGAAAAAAAATTTAGGATCAAGATTCATCAAATCATTATCAATTTAACATCCTATAATCTTATTAGTTTTACCATACTATTTCTCAAAAGTCTCCCATGCCTCTTTAGGCGTTTTGCATGATTCAACATGAAATTGTAAATCAAATAACTAATGAACATATGCATCCAAGTTCTTTCTCACAATCAATCTTCCATCTTGCCAATTATTTAACATCAGTATGTTGAGAAATGGTTTCCTTTAGATAGTCTATTAGACCCTTCCCCATGAGATAATTCCATACTAGTTTTCTCCATGTAGCATAATTATATGGATTTAGGAGTTTAATTTGAGATTTCCCCATTTTAAGAACACAAACCAAGCAAAAGAAAACAATCAACCACTGCAAGATTACCCTCCCAAATTACTCAATCAAGAAATCCCCCAAGAAATATATGATTTGTGGCACTTTATATTTAGTGTGATTACAAGTGTCACTTGCCAAAAACAATGAAGTGGACTTAATCTTAGTGCTTACAGATTGTCAAATTTGGCCACAAGCTCAAAGTACATTTTTTACACAAGATGAAATCAATTTGATTACACCACTAGAAAGTACACGAAAAATATGCACTTATAAGAAAATCGCCCAAAAATGTTATCATAGGAGCAAGAACATAGCCCCAAAAGTTTCCAAAATGAGAATGGCTCGGTAACACTTGTGAGAATCTACAAATTTTGGAAAACAAGACACCAAAATCAAAAACAAATTGCACCACTGTGAAGAGCACGTAATTATGTCTCGAATAAAAAAAAATCTTAAAAAAAGGAGGTCAGATGACTGAGTTATGAGCCTTCAAAGTTGGACAACTAATTCAAAAACTCCAATAGAGAGGGGGGAAGAAAATCCTTTAAGGAATGTTGATGCAGTGTTGACATCAGCAAGACATGAGATTAAATTTGATGACCTCCTACATGTATGTCAAAATATACCCTATCCTTTCTGGAATATTCTCTTGTTGTCGGCGATGGGAATCTGGTAGAGAATATACTCTTTTGTATGTCGACAATGGAATCAAGAATCTCAGCACATAATATGCTTTTGTAGACTGAAATATTATTTGATTCGATAGTTGAATTCAATGGGAGGAGGGGGCATGGGGCTGTGTGGCCCACTCTATGTGTGTTGCATGGTGGCCGCAACGGAGCCTACAGGTACCATGATACCTTCCGATACCAGAAGTGTTGTGTAGACTGTACATCTACTACACTTTTTAAAAAGTCTACAAATTTTTCTTTTTGAATTTTAAATCTGAAAATTATTTTAAAAATAAAATTTTCACCTGCAACCCTATACCCAATTTTTACAATGACAGTACAATTTCTTTCGATGAATTCGTACAACTATACGGTTATCCATACAACCAAACTAGGAGAAAATTTTCTCTAAGGCTCAGGGTAAAGTGCTCAAATTTTTGTAATTTGACAGTCAATCTTGGGGTTTTTAGGCCTCCTAGACGCGATGGTAAGGTTGGATTTGACCCAAAATGATCCAAAATTATAGCTACCTCTTGGATCTAGCAACCACACTTCAACTTCAAACCCTCATAGATCTGGCCTCATATGTCCGATTTGAACAAAACAAAAGGAAAAACTGACTTTCTCAAACCTCATGAACTCAATGGTGAGCTTAGATTTACACCAACATGCTCCAATTTGAACCTACAATAGAAAGCCACAAAGAGGAAACCCCCAAATCTGGTATTTCTTTCAAGATTTTTTGATTCTCCAAATCATCATTCGATGCAAGAGAAGAGCATACTCAACTTTTCAAGATACACTAAGATTTTCAACCTAAATCTTTCAATAAATACTAACAAGAAGCAATCCTGCAAGCTTTGATACCATGTAAGAGTTGGTATAGAATAACTCTACACCATGCAATATTTGGTTGAATATTATAGCCATCCAAGATCTAGGAACTTCATGAAAGCACGAGAGAGATCAATATGAAATGCTTAAGATTGCAATAGAATTAAATCCAATAGAATTGATTTATAAATGATAACCCCTTGGTTATATAGCCAAGGTGAGACATAGGACTAAACATGATTATGACAAGTGTTTTAATCCTATGTCATGTGACAAGTTATCATAACTACCTAGGACACATGTGCTAAAAGTCAAAAGATAATATAGATCTAATGACAATTAACACCTTCTAGAAAGATTCCCTCCTAGGACCTAAGTAAACTTAACATGTAAATAGGACCTACTAGTGACTAGATAGGTAAGACACCTATTTACACCAACAAAACATCTCAAAAAGAATCAAATTGATTTGCCTTCTAAAATGTCTGATTTAACTTCTTCGTCTTCAAAATAGTATAATAAGGGAAAAGGTTATGCCGATTTGGTTACTACATTAGGAAATAAGGGAACAATTCTTTGGGATTTTTCAAGTCATAGATCAAGGAGATGGCTTCTAGATTCGGGAGCATCTCATCATATGGCATCTTTACAATATATATTCTCTTCTTTTGAGCCTTGAACTATATATCCTATTTTGATGGGAAATAATACATACATGAGTTTACTTTGGAAGGGGTATATTGCTTTTAGGGAGGGTAATTTCAATGATGTTTTATGTGTATCTCATTTAGAAAACAATCTTCTTTCCACATATCATATTACACATGGTGGGGATGGAAGGACTGTAGAATTCACTCCTAATTAATTTATCATTAGAGACTTGGAGAGTAGAGATATTCTTTCTACTGGGATGGTTGATCATTCATCTTGGTTATACACCTTTGTAGATTTTTCTTCTAATGATGCCTTTATTCTTTTGATTGTTGATCACACTTCTAGAGTGAACCATGATTTAGAGGAGACATTTGGCTTCTTGAACTTGGGATTTCTCACATTGGATCTACTTCTTGAGCCTTACATTTCATCTCCTTTGTATTTTATTGCATTTGATGATGCTCAAGTTAGCACAAGTTTGGCCTCTTGTGATTTAGTGTAGCAGGATCTACATCATCTTCCTGCTACATCTACTTGGGATGCATACTTGACAGGCATTGTTGGTTTGTTTATTGAGTCTCATATTTCAGATTTGGGAGACACCATTGATTGCATACATCTTCTCTTTGATTAAGAAAATCATTTTTAGTTGTTGTGAGGGAATACTCTGATCCTCTTGTTCATTCTCTACATGATCACTCTTCGTAATTTGAAATGAGTGTGGATACTTTTGAACAACATTTGAAGGAGGCTTTTTTGTCTTCAAAGGGGGCATATTTGTCTTTGGAGTGTATTCTACATATTTCTTTAGTAGATTTTAGATTGGCATCTTTAATTATGTGGTCTAGAACGCTTGTTTGGAGTGTGTCAACTTTCAACATCGACATGGAGACACTTGAGCATAGTTCAAAGACATCACATGTCTTTCTTCTTCCCACATCTTCCTTTCAGGAATGGGAAGACATCCTGCATATCATCTTGATTTTGTTTCTTCCTAAGGGGAGGAATTTTGTTTGACAAGATTGGATCATCTTTAGCATTCAAATTCAAGCTTCCACTATTGTAGGAGACTCACCATTGAAGGGGGGTTGCCTGATCTCTTTTATTTATTTCTTATGGGGGGTTATTTTCCTCATATTAGGTTTTGTTCCTCTCATGCATCATTGAGAGTTTTATATTTCATCTCTTTTGGGGAGGAGTTTTGTCCCACTAGGATTTCTCCTTTTCTCCATTTGTGAGATATTGCATTACATATGTACATGGATACCTAGCATGGCCTTATAATCAGGACTCATCTTTGCATCTTTGCATAATAATCAACTCCCTAAGTTTTACTTAAGGGGGGTGTTGGTGTAAATAGATATTTTACCTATCTAGGTCATATTTACATGTTAATTCCACTCAAGTCCTAGGAGGGAATCTTTCTAGTTAGTGTTAGTTTTCACTAAATCTTATCTTATCTTTTGATATATAATGCTTGTGTCCTAAGCCACTTAATATTTGTTGTAGTTATGTCATTATGCAGGATTAAGACACATGCCATGATCTTGTTTAATCATATCTCACATTTTTCCTTTATAAGCAAGAGATCATTTGTACATTTAAGACAATTCAATTCAGTTGAGTTAATCCAATATATCACTGCAATCTTGACTATTGCATATTGGCCATATCTTGCATCTATTTTTGCAATTTATATTCTTGTTTTTCCCTCTTATAGAAGGTTTGTTTTTGGTTTTTTCAAGTGATCCTAGAGGCTTGAGTCTTTGACTGACTCTAACATAAGTAATTAGTGTGAATTGGACCTAGGTGATGAACTAGCTAAGTAGAACACCTCTTTCGCACCAAAAATCATTAATCATGTACATCTATGTAATCTAGAAACCTATCATCTAATCATCTTAGCAACATTAATCAATATGTCCAATCCTTATCCATCATCAAATTTATATCCATGGCATGTAAATCATCCCAATATGATTTCTCTCAACTAATATTTTGTCCATCATGACACATCTTTTTACCATACTTTGTCTTTTAAGGAGGCCTACTGGGCTCCATTTTTCCCAACAACTCTTTTGATGGGTCATCACTTCCATCATCATTCCTAAGCGACTAAGACAACCTGCTACTGAAGCTCCATCACATCCTATTTCATATTCTTCTTTGACACAAAGCCACTCAGTTGCAACATTGTTTCAAAGAGCGGGAAAATTTATACACCTAATAGTATACCTTTTTTTTAATCGATCAAAACACATAATCCAAACAAGTCCCCCTTCACCTAAAGTCTCACTTAATTAAATAATCATCCATTTATCCATCTCATGTCACATAAATATATAAAATTATTATTATTTACACATATTTTTGAAATAACCCACCCTAATTTTTTTCCAGATTTGTTTCACACCACTTCTTACAAGAACTTGTATAACTCAGAAGTTTTTCTAATAGTTACAAGTTTTTAGAATTGAATGAATTTATTTGAGGTTTTTTCTAGATTTCTAAAATTAAAAATATGCAACAAATCACAGATTAAAGTTATATAATCTTCAAATTTCAATATAGTCTTCCCAAATTACAAACAAAATGACATTCAGTTGACTCACATTTAATAGAATATTTATTTCAACAAAGAATAACCATATATAATATATATATGAAGATTTAAATTCATATTCTAACCTGCAGAAAAAATTACAGACCACTTAATTCTTTCCACACCTGAGCGACATACTCTACTTGAAAATTGTAGCTTGCACCAGAGTATGACTGCTCCCAAATTGGTATGATAGCCAAAGGGAAGTGTATGAAAAGCAAGAATTAATATTCATGACAGAGTAAGGAGTGTACGAAAACTAAAAAAATCAATATTTGGCACATTGGAAAGTATGATAGGTTTAAATTAACTCAACTCTCTTCCACTCACGCCCCCATCTTGAACTTCATCATGCTTGCTATTTGTTTCTCTCTTTACATTGAATGACCCACACCAAACAATAAAGATGCCACCCCTCAAAATTTCACCTTGCATAACTAATGTACGGACATTTTACTCAAAAAATGTATGGCCATGCAATAAAGAATGACTTTCACAATAAATTTGAATGCATTTAAAATTTTGTTTTAATTCAAGGAATTAATCTCCCAAATAGGAGATTACAATGAAATAATACCCATAAGCATCCTTGCTCTATGTCAATTTTTGTATTTTAAAATGTGAGATTTTTGTCATTTCCTAGACATGTGCTGCTAGCATGGAAAAATTGGAAACCATAAAAACCACCCAAAATACTCATATATTTAAATTAGATTTCATTCTTTAAAATATTTGACCTCATAAACATGATAATTTGCATATCAAACTTTCATTAAAATTAAATTGTGAATGCACCAGCACAACCACAAAATGTGACTGTCAGCAACCACCAAGGAAAAATCTCTCAATTTTGGAGGTGACAATCTCCATGAAGATGATCATCCTTGTGAAGTTTGCACAAACTTGCAACAACACTTCTTCTCCAGAAAAAATATTCATACCTAAACAAACAAAAAAATGAAATTCCAATTCAATTTACTTTTCCTGCACTCTAACTCCCACCTAAATCTTGAAATTCACCATTTTTTATTTTAACTCTTTTAATTTAAAGGTGAATTCACTTTAGAAACCCCTCCCCCCCCCAATCATAAAATGTTATTTTTCTGTTTTTTGAAAAAAACCCTTATGACTCCCTTTTACTAATATTTGAATTTACGCTAAGTTAAATATTAAATTTCTTAAGAACATTAGCATTAAATCAAAATATTATATTACCAACTATAATTTGAGAAACATTACAATCCTACCTCTCTCTAATTGCTTGTCCCCAAGCAATTCCAACTTTGGATGTTGCAAAATCTACTCATTCTCCCATGTAGCATCCTCAATCGACATTTTTTCCACTTCATAAGGTACTCCCTGATAGTTCTTCTCCTAAGAGTATGCTCCCAGATGTCAATAATAGCCTCAAGAATGAGAATGAGTTTCCCTTCTTCATTCAACGATGGTAAATTAGAAGAGGGAATTACATTATGACCTAGTGTTTTTTTAAGGCAAGATACATGAAAAAATTGTGAACTCTATTGTTTGCAAGTAATTCCAACTCATAAGCTACTTCTTCAATCCTCTTGGAGACTTGAAAGGGACCATAAAATTGTGGCTTAAGTTTTTCCAACCCACTTTTCTTGAGTGTAAACTGCCTGTAGGGTTGCAACCTTAAGTATACCATGTCACCAACCTCAAAACTGTGCTCTAAACGATGTTGGTCAGCATATAACTTCAGTTGATTTTGTGCCTAATATAAGTCTTCCTTTAGAGACTTCATTATGTCTTGGCATTCCTATAACAAATATTTGGCCTTTGGTACTTTGTTGTCCCCAAACAATAAATCAATGAAGCTTGGAGATTCGTAACCATAAAGCACCATGAATGGTGGCATCTTGATTGACATGTGGTAAGTAGAATTGTAACAATACTCCCCTATGTATAACCATCTCAGCCATGCCTTCTATTTCCTTGAAATATAATTCTTGAGGTACCCTTCCACCCATTTGTTTACTATCTTTGACTGCCCATTTGTTTATGGGTGATAATTGGTACTAGGAGTGAGTTCAGTTCCTCTCAATTTGAAGAGTTCCTGCCAAAAATGACTGAGGAACTTGTTGTCCTTGTCACTAACAATGCTTTTAGGCATCCCATGAAGTCTTAAAATATCTCTAAAAAAATATCAGCTACATGAATTGTTGTATATATTACTAAAATAAAAATGAAATGGGAAAAAAAATTAATCTATCACCAACCACATATACACAATCCTTACCCCTAAACCTTTGGTAATCTTGTGATAAAATCTATGGAAATACATCTCATTTTTATTAGGAATGGGTAGTGGTTGCAACAATCCAGCTGGATAGATGTGCTCATCCTTGTCCTTCTTGCATGTAGGACATTCTCTAAAATACTTAAGGACTTCATTTATAAGTCTTTTCCAATTAAATCTCTCTAATCTGCCTATATCTTTTAAAGAACCTTGGGTGCTCAACCATAGGAACATCATGAAAAGCTCTCAAAATTTTTACCTTAAACCCTAAATTGGGTACTAAATGAATTATTCCCTTATGCATAATCAACTAATTAGCCACTGTATACTTGTCATCTTGTGTAGTACCCTCAATGATACCTGTAGCACAAGAGACCTTAGCATATTCTATTAAAATTATCTCCCTCCAATCATCATTGATCTCCACCAAAGAGAAAAATGGGGTCTCTTAGACAATTCATCAACCATAATATCTTTCTTTCCTTTGACATACATAATGTCAAATTCATATGTTGAAGCCTATCATCATTGATCTCCACCAAAGAGCAAAATGGGGTCTCTTAGACAATGCATCAACCATTTTTGTTGTTTATCATTAAGGTCTCTCTAATTCAAGAATTATTTGAGACTATTATGATTTGTTTTAAATATAAACCTTCCCCCCAGTAAGGTCTTAATTTGGCCAAAGCATGCATAATGGTCAACATCTCTATTAGAGTAATAGGTTGTTCACTTGATTAATTTAATCATATTGATTAATTAATTAAGTCACCTTTACTTTATCTCACTTAAGCTAAACTTAGGAATCTTTATTTATGCATTATTAAATTAGTCATGTTGTCTCGTTCATTATGATCTTGACACTTGTCACATGCTAATTTAATCTCCATCCTAGGTTTTTCACTTTAGGGTTTTGATCTCCTTTCTTAAGGATTGATCTCTTTGTAATTATTAATTCTGGTTAATGCATATTTGCTTCATGTTTGCAGAGCACCATTCTTGTGTCTCTTGATCTCCTTTGGTGATAGGTTATTTGCTTGCAGGTGTTCATTGGGATCTGTGAGGTTGGATTATCAACTTCTACAATCTCCTTATCATAAATAGAATAACTCCATTCAACCCCTCTTAACATTTTACTCTCAAAAAAAATTGTATGATTGTTCAATATCAAGACAACACTTAATCCCTCTCCTAAGGCATCACACTCCAAATCAAAAGGTTGGGAGAAATCTACAATGGCCAGAACTAGGCAAGTGCACATAATATGTTTGAAGTGGTTAAAGCATCATTGTGCTACATCTGACCAACTAAAAGCCCTCTTCTTAGTCAAGTTTGTAAGAGGTTTTGTTACTTCTAAAAAACCCTTGACAAATCTTTTGTAGAAACCTCATAAGCAAAAGAATCCCTTGAGTTTTGAGAGATTCGTGGGTGGAGGCCAATCAACAATTTCTTTGATCTTTTCAAGATCAAATCTAACACCCTTTGAGCTAATAATATGGCCAAAGTAAATAAGCTTTGTCAACCCAAATTCACATTTATTTTCCTTGGCATAAAGTGAATCACTCTCTAAAATACTCAACACCTCATCAAGATGTCTTATAGACTCCCAAGTCTTGCTAAAATTTAAGATATCATTAAAAAATATAAGGGCATACTTCCTAAGTTGATTATGGAATACCTTGTTCACACAAGACTAAAAAGTAGTTGGGGCATTGGTTAAGCCAAAGGGCATCACCAAAAACTCAAAATGGCCATAATGTCACCTTAATGTCGTCTTATACACATCCTTCTCTCTAACCCATACCTAATGGTAACCTAACCTTAAATCAATTTTATAAAAATAGCAAGCTCCATGCAACTCATCAATTAACTCATCTATCTGAGGAATAGGATACTTGTTTTTAATTATTTTCTTGTTTAATGCCCTGTAATCAATAAACATGTGCATTGATTCATCCTTCTTAAATAGCACCACTGAAGAAGCGAAAGGGCCCCTGCTTGGTCTAATATGCCTCATGTCAATCAAATCCTTAACTTTATTTTCTATTTCATCCTTATGTCTCTTATTATGTCTATAAGGTGTAGTAATCACTATTTTTGACCCCTCCTCAAGGTCTATGACATGCTCCTTGCCCCTATCGAGAGGTATAGTTGGAGGTATGCTCCCAAAAACTACATTGTGCTTAGACATCAAGACCTCCACATTATGATGATAAACTCTCTTTGGCTACTCTAAAACTATAGGCATGATAATACATTTTTTTGTCCACTCTACCTAGTCTTGTCTAATAAGCCTCTCCAATCTCTTGAAAGTGATTGTTCATGGCCCACCATTTGACATACCTCTAAGTGTGATTTTTTCCACCTGCATCAAAATTCATTTCCATGGTTTGTAAATTCATGTAGAAATCCCCAATGGAACGAACCCACCACATACCAAAGATCACATCCACGTCTACTATGCTCACCGCATGTAATTCATCTCTAAGCTCATACTCACCAAAATGAATACTCAAGTTAGATATTTTTTGGTGCAAGTGAGAGTGAAACCATCAACTACCATCACTTTGAAGCTTTCACAATCTTCATTTTTTATGCCTCTTTTGGCTACCACACCCTCATCAATAAAGTTATGAGTAGCACCTATGCCAATAAGATTCACTATGTGTTTCCCACATAACACCCCTCTAACTCTAAAAGATCTAATTTTTTGAAAGCTATATGGTTGGCCATTACCTCCTTGCTCTCTTTTGGACTCATAGGATGAGCTCTCATTATCACTTTACTTTGAATCAACTTGCTAATCCAAATTTTATGAAGTTGATTCATCAACTGAAAAGTACTCAATTTATTTTTCTTTTTCCTTAATAGCACATTTATTTGTTGGCTATCATAGCTCTTTGCATTGGAAGCATAATTTCTTCCTCCTAGGATCATTGAGTTGATCACTATCCAATCTTGGTGGCATATTCTTAGACTAATTGGAATCCTTTTGAAATTATTTTTTGTCCTTTCCCTTCCTAGGTAGGAACCCCTTGGATTGAAATTTACTCTTTGAAGTAGAGAGCTTTATATCTCTTGCCTTCTTAATTGCATCTTGTAAAGTAGGTGAACTAAGTGTCTTAATCCAGCCTCTCAATGGATCTGCTAAACCATCTATAAATAAAACAATCAACCTCCTCTTTGAAATTTTGGTTACCAACATTGATAACCTCTAGAAATTTGCAATGTATGTATCAACCGAATCCCATTGCTTCAATTGTGCTAACTCCTTAAAATGTAACTCAAGATCCTTCTTATCAAATCTATCAATTATTCTCTTAGTGTACTCTACATATGACTCAATCTGATCATGTCCCAGGGTGATCATACCATGATTACACCATTCATGATCACTACCATCTAAATGAATAGCAACATACTTAATAGCTTCATCTTCTAGCATTGAGTTAAGTTGGAAATAAGTATCTAGTTTTTGCACCCAAGCCCTAGTTGTAGTCTTTCAATAACCATCATAATAAAGAATGGATAACTTACCAACTTTCCTCTGCAAATCATGGTTATGAAATCTACCACCCCTATGAGGTTTATTTCTCATCATAACATCCATGTAGTCACAAAAATACATTTCAACCTGAAACTCTAGACCTGAATCCCTCCAATCTTGTAATTTTTTCTCCAACAATTCATGGTGTTGGTTCAACTTCAATATGAGGATTATTCCTTGGACGAAATTTAAGCATTAGGTATCTATTATTGGTTGTCCTCATCACTGTACGATGATTAACAACCCTATTATTAACTAATCCATTAGCATTGCTATCATTTCTTCCATTACCATTGTTCCCACCATTTTTATTTTGATTGTTATTGTTATTACCTCCCATATTTTGAGTCATGAGTGCAACAATATGAGCTAGATTTTATTGTAACTCTCATTTCCTTCTAGCAAGATCATTCAAAATTTCCTTGTCGCTTGGTTCCCCACGCTCTCTATCACCCATATTTTCCTCAACCTGTACAACACCTACAAATAGATCAATATCACTTGTATCGTTGTTTGTGGGTAAGTCCTGATGCAAACCAAGGATACCTGATATGGTTTCTCCCTCTATAATTTGAGGGGGTTACCACTGATTTTTCCTTTGTTCTTTATTAAAAAACCTCTACTCTCTATCACTCATAGGAAGTTGTAGTTGAAGCTAATTGAATAACACAAGCTAACAAGAAAAACCAGCTCTAATACCATTGAAATAACCCACCCCAATTTTTTTTCCAAATTTGTCCCACACCACTTATTACAAGAACATGTATAACTCAAGAGCTTGTTAACAGTTGCAATTTTCCAAAATTAAATGAATTTGTTTGAGGTTTTTCCATATTTTTAAAATTAAGTATGCAACAAGTCACAAATAAAAAATATCTAATCTTCAAATTTCAATATAGTCTTCCCAAATTGCAAACAAAATGGCATTCACAAGACTCACATTCAATAGAATGTTTATTTCAACAAAGAATAAACATATATATATGAAGATTTAAATTCAAATTCAAACTTGCACAGAAAATTGCAAACCACTTAATTCAAAAATCTTATTTCAGCAAAAAATAAACACACATATATATATAAAGATTTAAATTTAGATTTTGACCTACACAAATAATTTCAAACCACTTAATTCTTTCCACACTTGAGGGGCATGCTCCAACTAAAAATTGTAGCTTCCACCATAGTACGGTTGCTCCCAAACTGGTAGGTAGCCAAATGGAAGTGTACGACAAGGAAGAATTAATATTCACAACAAAGCAAGGAGTCTACGATAGCTAAACAAATCAATATTTGGCACATTGGGTCCCATAGGCTTTTGTCTCCTATCTTTTTCTCTCTTTACAAAAACTAACCCACACCAAACAATAAATTTTCCACCCTTCATAATTTCACCTTGCATGGCTAATATATAGACATTTCACTCAAAAATGGTATGGCCACGCAATAAGTACGGCTTTCACAATAAATTTGAATGAGCATTTAAAATTTGGTTTTAATACAAGGAATTAATTGGCCCACTAAGAGGATTACAATGAAACAATACCCATTCTCTTTGTCAATTTTTTTTATATTATAATGTGATATTTTTCGTATTTCTTAGACATGTACAGTTAGCATGGAAAAATTGGAAACCATCAAAAATACCCAAAATACTCTAATATATTGAAAAAAAAAAAATCAAAATATTTGACCTCATAAACATGATAATCTGCATATCAAACTTTCATTAAATTAAACTATGAATTCACCAGCACAACAACAGAATGTGACTATTAGCAACCACTCAAGAAACATCTCCCAGTCTCAAAGGTGATATTCTCCATGAAGATGATTTTCCTGTAATAACCCACCCTTAACCTATTAGTGTTAGCCAAATAGAAATGAATATCAACTAAGTAAACAAGCCTCCACTTTTTGATTAGCCAGATCTCAATGAGGGAAAGGTGAGAAGATACAGTGAGAAGGGGGATCCTTGTATTAACTAGAAATCTAGCTAACTGAAATTAAATACCTTCCACTTTCATATCACTAAATCCTGAGGTGGGCTAGGTGAGAGCATACTGTGCTAAGGCTTACAATTTCTAAATTTCTAAGCTACCACTTCTTTATTGCAGTAAAAAAACCAAGTGCATGAAAGTAAATCATCTACTTATTCAACAAGAATTACAACAAAGTAAATAAACACTTGGTAGCAAGTCGGCCAATCAAAGCAAAGTTATTCGCCACTTTAGCAAGAGTGACATGTAACATAAAGTAATCTCAACCACTTATTCAACAGAAGCACCACTTATTCAATGGGGTAAGTAGCAATGACAATACAGGAGTAGTCACCAATGGTGTTACAATAAGCTCAACATGAAATATTTCAGTTCATCATATATTGATGCTACATAAGGAAAACGATAGAATTATGAAGCTTAAATTCCCCCAAAGATGCTGCAATGATAATGTGAGAATACCCCCATGAATTATCACAATAACACCTCAATAATAAGGCCTCTGGAGGTGGATAGAAGGTTGAATAAGTTGTTACAAGTTTGATATGAATGACAGCTAGCTGGAAACACCAATCAGCAACTCTTCAATGAGCATAACTTCCCCAATATGTAACAAAATCACTCCCAACAACTTGCAAAGGCAAGTACTAGGCTAGGCGTCCAAGATAAGCTAGATAGCATCCCCCCACAAGTCTGAACAGCAATAACACCCACCAAAACTCCTACCAACAAGGTTGTACGACCACCCTAGATGGGCGACCAACAAGATAAAATCAGTCTCTCCATCAAAAATTTCCAAAATCTAAGTAAAGGGGCGCCCAAGATGAAGAATGCCAATGATCTAACACCCACAAAAAGTTAGCAAGCCCTCTAATCAGAGTGAGTGAAAAGGTGGGTCAATTGGGCTATGGAAAAACACGAACCAGCAACTCCAAAATTTGAAAGCAACACTCCAAACCTCTACACAAATAGTTATCACACCAAAGCATAGCTAGAAAATCATCATAAGTGACCAAAACTGAAAACAAACCATCATTGATAAGCTCAATGGTGATTGTTGAATGCAATCCCACTCCACCAACTAGGGATTATCTTTCGAATCCAAAACTAGCAACCTAAAGAGGGTTTTCATCCTCTGAAGATTCAGAAAAGAACACTCTAATTCCAGTTTGGCAACATAACTTTATCTCCAAATTGCATAATCAAAAGAGAGCAAATGAGGGAGTATATATAAGACTTGAGACCCATAAGTTTGAATAACATTTCCCTCCAAAAAAGAACATCACACTTGGGGAGATTAATATTTAATTTAAATTTCTCTTTAATCCTTCATCTTGGGTGTCCACTTTAGCCGAGGCAAGAAAAACATATTTTAAAACATCTTAAAGTTACCATGTCTAGGTGTAGGGGTCCAAGGGGCCTTTTTAAAACTTTATAATTTATAACTTAAGTTACCCAACTTGCCTTTTTCAAACTCCAAGGATGGTGGAAGCATTTAACTGCCAAAATTAACAAAACTCAACAACTGAAAATGCCACCCCTGCCAAAACTAGAAACCCAATATGAAACTGTTGCCAAGACCACTACCAAAAATAGCATTTACTAAAAATAGCATACTACTAAAAATAGTGTGTCCAAACTCAAAATAAGCCCAATCTAAGATGCAGTTGTGACTTGCTTAAATAGAAGTGCTAAAAATAGTAGTTACTACCCACCAAGGATCTCAAAAAACCCAGAAAAATCTGTCAATCAACTACAATTACCCCCTGAAAGTGTTGGTAAGAAACCTGCAAGAATCTTGGGATCCCTTGAAACACCTCCAAATAGCCTATGGAACTGGAAATAGGCTAACGGGCACTAAAAAGCTTAGGGATAAAAGGGGACATTACAATCCTCCCTTCCCAAAGATTGTGTGTCCTCAAACAATGCCACCACAACTCCAAAAACAATAGACCAATCCACATAGAACCAAGTAAAATCCCAAGGTCCCATGTTAATCTCATAAAAAGACCACCATGCTGACGTTGCACCACTCTGATCACAACTATAAATTCACGGTACCAAACTTGCATTCTCTTCACCTGTAACCCCAACATGTTACCATTCCCAAGACTCAATTTGAAATACCTGAGAGACCTAAAATCTATACCATGAAACATCTCTTGCCAAAGCATCTCAGAGAAGTCCTTATCTGCAATCTCCAACTAGAACCTTTTGCTTCCTTGACAAGAAATAATATGCCAACTCTCTTGAATGGGAGAAACCCCAAATGTAAGGTGGTTGGTTTATGACCAAACAACAAGCTCAAGACTCAAAATTTGACCCTTTCTATGCCAAGGAACACTTCCAAGAGTACCCATTTGTTCAATTCTCCAAGCCTTACTTAGAATCTCTCTCCAATCCATTCGTAGATGAACAATTGGGATCACAAAATGGCTCGTAAGAGAAGGAAAAACATTATAAATTCTAAAAATTTGATGTTTATCCCTCCAAGAATCTTTCCTATCATTCCCAATAAGCTCCATCAATCCTTGTTGGGGATCCCAAGCATGGATACCCAACCAAGAATGATCTCTAGCACACCTAGAAAAGTACACATCAAAACCCCACGTACCATTCATAACATCTTGCTCACCATGGAAGTTTGTGACTTCTTAGGTAATCTCTTGTATCTCATCCATGAAAGCATTTGCATCAAAGGGGCATGGAAAAATTGTTGCCTTCAAGCCCAATCCCCACAAAAGGATTACTGTAAGATAAGGCATCACTCGATCCAAAGGATGGATTGTCAAACATGTAAATGTCTTGTTTAGGTCCTTTTTTCAGAGATTCATAAGTAACAAGCCCGAAACCTCCTTTCCTTGTTGTAATGAAATTCCCAATAGCCACAAAACTACATTTTGATAACTTCTTAGTGTCAAATCTATGTTGGAGTCACCATGACCCAACACTTCCCATGCTGGAACTTCATCTTTCTCCTCATTTGCACAAATCATATCCGGCAGTCTTTCAGGGGAATGACCAATCACCTCATAATGTGAACTTAGATCAACACCAAGCTGAGAACTACACTCCAACTCAAAGTCTTGAGGCTTCTCCCAAATCCCATACTTGTTGTTTTCATCTAGTGCAATGCTACAATGCTACAACCCAGAGTTGTTCCATCATCCAACTCAAAAAGTGGATTGTCATATGCCTTATCAACACAAACCAAGGCAGCCTCTCTTGCAGTTCACACTGCTTAGTTTAGTGAAGCAATAACTAAGAAATTACAAATCAATATAACCAGTCGCTTCAAGAAAATGCAAGATTGAACAAGGCCTATAATGATGAAAAATCAAAAGCAAAGAGTTTCATGGCTCAACTCTGAACAACAAGCCCAAAAGAACTCATGCCTCCTCTTAACACTTATCAAGATACCATGTCTTACAAGAGAAGGTGGGTAGACTAAAATTCATGGTACAGAAGGTAGAAGAAAGGGAGCAAACATAGTTGAGGCCAAGAAAATGTTGAAGATTTAGTCGAGGGTGTATTCAAAGCTACAATCCAAAATTTATAGACTTGGTGATGATCTATAACAATGTCGTGAAAATAATTTTGTATCTGAAAATAAAAGAGAGAGATTTGAAGCCGTGCTAAAGGAGATCAATGTCAAATGGATACCAAGCGTGTACCCTAAGAGAGAAGTTTGTGGAAAAGCTAAGTATGCCCCTAGGAGCTTCAATAAAATTGAACGGCATGTGAAGTGCCGAATTACTACATGAAAACGTATGATTCATAGAAAATTGAAGACTGATCTGAAAGAAAGAATATAAGAATTCCAAGCCCTGGTGGACTCCACTTTCCTAGCCATAATGAATCCAAACAGAACCAAGAAAGCAATGGCTGGGTGCGTCTAGCCTCCAAATAATTTGCTGATGTGCCGACAAGGATAGGAATTTCCTCTTTATTCGTTGTTATGGACCAAGACCAAATTCAGATCGCAATTTTGAAAATTATAACTTCTGCGATAGGAGGGAAGTTGGTGGCGCGGCAACTTCCAGACAACAATTTTATACCCTACAATACCCCACGCAATCTCAAATAACAAATTTAGACTTTCATAAATAGGCTGCAAATAATTCCGTTCTCCAAGTCCTTGTCATGGTACGACGATATCAGTGGGAGTGTAAGGTACGGCCAAATCCAAGCCTCTTATTTCCAGCAAATAAATAATTAAAATTTTCAATCAACTCTAAAATTATTTTTATTATAAAAAATTCAAGAATCTTCAACAAACCTGTAATCTCCTGTAAATTCCCAAATCTCGTAAAAAAAAATTCTTGGTGACTTCTAAGTGAAATCATTCATACAGCCAAGTGGATTTTTGTTTGCCAATAGTTCATCCTCTAGAAAATTGAACAATATGTCCAATCTGCAAATGAGATTCTTTTCAAAAATGATAAATGATGGAATTAATCCATTTTCAATATTTTTATTTTTTTCAGTCAATCTTAAAAAGTAATTAAAATTTACTTTTTTATTTTATTTTAAATATTCTTCATTTTTCTTTGTAATTATTAATTATCTTTAAGTAATTAATAAAAAAATATTTGAATATTCATCATTTTTTACTTTATGATTTTTATTTGTTTTTGGTCTAATTTAATAATAATAAATTAAGTGTTCTTTTAATAATAATAACTTAAAGTGCTTTCAAACATAAATTATTGTTCTATTATTCCCTTGCAAATCTTCCCTTCAACCTACTTTTGTGACCTCCAATTCGATTCAAAAAAAGAAGCATTACATACCTTAAAAAGGAAATGCTAAGTATGCCCCTAAAAGCTCTAGTAAAATTGCTTATATGAAAATGCCATTCATGGAAAATTTGAAGACTAATCTAAAATAAAGAATACATCAATTCCAAGCCCTAGTGGACTTCACTCTCCCAACCATGATGAACTTGGATAGAACCAAGAAAGCCATGGGATTTTGGAGGGAAGAATAGAAAGGATTCATAACTATCTTTGTTGACCCCCTCTTAACAAGTGATAAGGTCAGTCCCATTTTGTTTAATCACCAAATCAATAAAGTTTTAGCTTTGGAAATGAGGGTGGCAATTTTTATTAAGGAAACATGGGTCTTTTTAGATGCCAAGCATGAAAGAAACGTGAATAAGGCAAAGGCAATCATAGATGTTGATTGGCCAATTGACGAAGAGTGGGATGAATGGTAATCTTTGTTCACAAAGAAGTAGCCCACATCAAACCCAAGGCTCTCATAGATAAATTGATGACAATCATGCATAAGGCTCTCATAGATAATTTGCGCGACAAACTGATGACAATCATGCACAAGGCTCTCATAGATTGCAAGAGAGCTAAGGGTAGAAGAGGTTCCAAAAATAGCTTTCCAACAAACCCATGGTACGACGAAGAGTGTAAGGTGGCTAAAAACAAACTGAAAATACCTGGTAGTGAACAAGCAAACAAAAAGTTGTATGAAAAATTAGTAAGATCAAAAAAAGAAGAATACATGATAGTAAGAAGGAGGGAGTTAATCTCTCTTGGAAAGCATAATCCGAAGGATTTTTGGAGAGAATTGCAGCAGGCTAGAGGTACTACGGAAAATAGTATCACAGACATTCAATGGCTAGAATACGCAAAAATGTTGTATGAAAGAGACTAAGAAAAAACCTACCCTCTGACAATTAATTCTAATGATAAGCTTTTCTCCACAAAGGATATCAAGGGTGGTATTAAAGCTTTGGCGGTGGGCAAGGCTCGAGATATTGATGGGTTACAAGCTGAATACTTGAAATGGGGATTAGAGCTCTTGGCACCACATATCAAAAAGATTTTCAATAGGGTCATTCAACATGGTTTCCCAACAAATTGGACCACGAGTGTTGTTATCCCTCTCCACAAGAGTGGGGATGTCAACAACCCATCAAACTATCACACCATAATGATTAATCCTCTTTTTGGGAAGCTCTTTGGGAGCATGGTGGAGCGAAGAATCAGTCGTTGGGCCGAGAAGGAGGGTAAGAGGGCGAAAGGGCAAGTTGGTTTCAGGCCAAAACATTCTACTCTTGACCACTGCATTACCCTCAGGCACATGGTTGAAAAAGTTTGGGATAAACAAGGTGGTGAGGTTTTATGTTGTTTCGTTGACTTCAAAAAGGCTTTTGATACAATACCTAGAAATAAATTTTGGGACAGAATGGAACAACTTGGGATTCCAAAAAAATATAGGGTTGTTGTCCACAGGCTTTATGAGCAAGTGGGAGCCAAAATTGTAACAAAGGCAGGTCTTTTCGAGTGCTTTGGGAGTGACATTGGTGTCAAGCAGGGCTGCCCTTTGTCTCCTACTTTATTCAGGCTATACATAGACAAGTTAGAAGAGTGGTTGGACAAACGGGGAGGAGATGGTATTCTTTTGGCCACTTATGTGATCAAGTTGTTGTTCTATACAGATGATCTTACATTAATGGCAAATTCTGAAAATAGTCTTCAAGAGCACCTAAAAGCTTTGGAACTTTTATGTCAAGATGTGGGGATGCAGGTCAACATCAGGAAGACCAAGGTCATGATATTTACATTGAAAAGAGCTAAGAAACAAATAAATTTTGAGTTTGAGGGAACACTTTGCAGGTGGTGAATGAATACAAATATTTGGGGCTAGATTTTTGCAACAATCTCAATTGGGAGGCGTGTAGGACAAAAAGAATTCAAGGGGGTTGGAAAGCTCTTTACCTGCTCCAAAATAGATGTAGGTCAATTGAGTTATGGGATTGGAGAACAAAAAATAAGCTTTTTGGGCTGCTTGTTACACTGGTGGTTTTATATGGCTGCGAAGTTTGGAGCAGCAACACATCAACTGTAAAATGGAAACAAATAGAAAGACTTCAAAGGCACTTAATCACAAGCAATTTCAAAATAAAAACTATAGTCCCTTATGAGATTGTTTTAGCTAAAGTTGGGGCCTTTCCAATGGAAATGGCAGTGTTAATTCGCTTATTAGGCTATTTGCAAAGAATAGAGAATATGGAGGAACACCGTTGGTTCAAAACTGTGGTGGAAGAAGAATTAACTAGAAGGAAGAACACGTGGATGAAACAAAATGTCAAGTGGATGGGAAAATGGGGGATCAACATGCAAGAGTGTCCAAGCACAAAAGTCGAGATGAAAAGGTATGTAAAAGAGAAAGTCAAAAACACCATGTGGTTGAAGCAACTTGGCTGGAAAAGTGAGCACTATGTTTTGCATTTTAATCCTACTTGTAATCATGAACAAAAATTTTACATAGGGGCAGATATAAAATGGAAGGCTAAAATGTTGATAGCTCAGTTGAGAACTAGCTCACATCGTTTGAGATGCAAAACGGGAAGATGGAAAATACCCAAAGAGGGGTGGTCAAATAGAATTTGTTGTTTTTGCTCTTCGGGTTTAGTGGAGACAGAGTGGCACTACGTTATGGAGTGCAAAGCTTATGAGGACATCTAGTATTGTTACTCAGATTTGTTAAAAGTCAAATCATTAGTGGCTCTATTTGAAGAGGAAAAGATTGATAAAACAGCAAGTTACCTAACCAAAATTGACGGCAGAAGAAACAAAATCAGCAAAGAGATTGAAAACAACAGTAGGTAGTTTGGTGGGGTGGTTTTGTTGTGTTGGCAAAGGCGGTTTTCCGGTTTTATCTCCTGGGTCCCATAGGCTGGCTAGTCTCGTGGACGTAATTAAAATCATTCATTCATTCATTCATCAGTCATACACAATGTGGGAGCTCCATTCATTTCATTGTGTATCACTTCAAGTACACTGCAAAGATGACAAGGCGGTATTTGATTAAGGGCAATAAAAGTAAAGATAATGTGACCGCACTCGGCAGTGGCAGAAGATAGTATAGAGGTGACAATGCATTATTAGTCTAAAAGGCAACATGGAGCAAAGTTGATTTGATAACACTTAGTTGTTAAAGAAGTCATGTTGAGACCAAACGGGAAATTCTCCACGAGGATACTTACACTATATAGAGAGATAGGATGTCATGTCCCTCTCAAAGGATATCTCTGGGAGGATGTGGATTGGATTTATCACACGACCAGAGGCCGATAGATCGGGATAGGAGGGTCACTTTGAGCTTGGCCTGCCTTCAACAACAAGTTTGACTGCCTGTCTTCGCTCCGCCTCGACCCAGACTTTTTGCAGAATCAAGTATTTTTAGCGCTCCCCTGGCAAAGAAGAATTAACGCTATTTTTAGCAGCCTACCGTATGCATCAGAATCACTCTGCAGTTCTGGCCAAGACGATTGGACTACCATCGAGTTAGAACGAGGAAGATATTAATATTTGATCAGACGGGATTAAATATTAATTAATTAACGTTTATAATATAAAGTTATAATTTTTAATTATAACTTAAGTGATTGCCTTGAGGGGTACGCCATCATTAAAAAGGGGGCCAGTTTGACATTTGATTTAATTTAAAATATTCAGCTGAGGACTATTGAAATATTAAAATATTAATACATGAATATTTTAATGAAACCCTATTATGGTGGAAATCGCACTTTTGAGAAAGATAAAGGGTTTTGCATTGGGAAGTGCGCCATTATGATATTATTGAGTTTGATATTGATCAATTTTGGTCTGAGCCTGAGACTTTAGGGTTTCGTGTTCGATTGCCTTGGGGAACGAGCCATCTCCAACGGAAAGCAATTCAGAGAGTGTGCAATATCACTTGATCTATTGCCTACAGAGGTTTTCTTATTCAGAGAAAACTACAGAGCTTCAGAGGATTCACCATCTTCAGTTCTTTTCAGTTATTTTCATCCAGAGATCATCATACAACTTGGCGCACCATATTCTGAGCTTCAGACAGTGATTTTGGAAGGAGCCGTACAACATTTATTACAAATTCTGACAGGCCGTACCTGCTGTCAAGGCCGTACCACTATCCCTTGGCCGTACTCATCAGAATAAAATAAACGCCTTGATCAGAGGGTTCTAGTCTGCATCAAAGGAGGCGCCTAGATCACTGGGTCATTCTGTGCTTGCCAGACGGAGGGAGAAAGCAAGGAATCTATACAGCCGTAAAAAATTTGTGCATCACCAACAAGCAGATTTACCAGGTTCTTTTTACAATAAAAATCATTATTCTATCTTGCATGTTGTCAGATCATTGTTATATGGAGATCATTTGATTAATAAAGGATACGCTTTCATTTCTTATTATATTTCTCAAGCAAATTGAAGACTTAGATTTTTTTATTGGAATTTTATTTCAATTTTTCTCGTAAAATTCGTGACTGCCTATTAAATGGTATTGAAAATCCAAAATTGCAAAAACTCAAAACTCAAAACGCTGAAACCTCAAAACTACAATCGATTCAAGTTAGGGGAAACAGGGTTTCTACAAATACCGTGAGCTAAATCCCCGCCATCTCAGGGTTTGGCTAACAAGCATGCAACAAGAGAATTTGATACACAGTATTATACACGCAGACGCGGCCTTGATTGAAAGGCAACGCAGTTTGAGCAGCAAACGGAAATCATGGCCTATTGCGGAATGATAGAGCCGAGAGAATAGATATACTCCTGATGTAGAGATCCCAAGGTATCAACAGAGATCGATGATGTCGAGAGGTCTTATCAGACTTTAGATCTTCGCAGGTGACAACGTCGATCTGATGATGTATTACAGCAGGTGGCACAGGCACTGCAGAGATTAGGGACTTCGAGGAGACCGTCACCACATCGTGACGATGACAGGAGTGATGTTGGGTCACGGAGAGCACCTAGGACAGTGTCACGGACAGCTGATAGGCCTACAAGGCCTACGTTCACGAGACAGGAGCCCGATGAGGCTATGCCAGAGGAGGATCGGGATGATTTGTTTGCTGATAACCTTATGGCAGCAAACGAGGAGTGGGAGTTGATACCTCCTGCAGTCAGAGAACGGAACACTTTTGACCGTTTTATCACACAGAGGCGTGAACACAATAGGGCTCGTCAGGATTGGAGACCCCGACAGCAGAATAATGACCTCAAACATGCAACTAACAGGTTGAATCTGGTAATGTTTGATGGCAGTGGGAAGATGACAGCCCAAGCTTGGATTAGCAAGCTTGATACATTCCTTACCTTGCGTCCGATGGCTGAGAGAGACGCCATCCGTTACGCTACACTGCACCTCGAGGGAGTAGCTTATGACTGGTGGCATCACGGTATGGTGACGCTACATCATGATAGGATCACTTCATATCAGGAGTTCGTAGACAGGTTGGTTGAGAGATTTGATAGGAAGGATCCAGAGACCTACTTCAGAGATTTGGCACAGTTGAGGCAGAGTGGCAGTCTCGAGACTTATATCAGCGACTTTCAGAGACTATCCGTCATGGTTCCGAACATATCAGATAGGCGGTTGGTAGTCCTTTTTATGGAAGGTTTGACAGAACCACTTAAAGGCTGGATAAAAGCCTTTGATCCTCCATCATTACAGGAGGTGATGAGGAAAGCACGTAACATGGAGTTCGCAGCCCCGTCAAGTAAATTTAACTCCAGAGGTTCTTCATCGTTTAGAGACAACAAGGGCTTCAATAAAAACAATGATAAATCTGATTATAACAAAAACAAATCAGATTATAAAAACGATTCAAAAGGTAAATCAGCCTTCCCACCTTTGGATCGTGAGGCCCTGAATGACCTTCGCAGGAAAAAGTTATGCTTTTACTGCAAGGGACCGTATGATGCCAATCACGATTGCCCTCTAAGACCTAAGGGCAAGGCGAATCGTGTTATGTGGGCATACTATGAAGACTCAGAATCAGAAAATTTAGAGTAGCCAGAGCATTCAGATGATTCAGAGTCAGAGACTCCAGAGCATAGAGTAGAGGTAGAGCCCGAGCTTCAGATACAGGAGGGCAGATTGTCTAGCATTCAGCAGGAGGGTTCTTTCCGGCTCCGTGGTGTATTAGCAGGTCAGAGGGTCATGACCCTATTGGATACAGGAGCTACACATAATTTTATTGATGCTAGGTTCGTTGAGAAACGAGGGCTTATTACAGAGGAGTTTGAGGGCATCAGAGTCAAAGTGGCAGACGGGTACACTTTGAGATGCGAACGCATGATCAGAGATCTTCCATTACGCTTGAACAACTATGAGTTCAAGGCAGATTATTATGTTGTCAATATGGGAGACATTGATTTAGTATTGGGAATGAAGTGGTTACACTCTTTGGAGGAGGTCACACTTCGTCTCAAGGATATGGAGATACGTTTTGAGGTCGACGGGAAGACTCACATTCTTAAGGCAATACGGGACAGC
>VDFB02009531.1:0-15654 GCA_007258455.2 Sequoia sempervirens | reverse complement strand
TTTGGCCCATCATGATCCTGCACATACCCATATGGGCCACATAGACTATGCAGATTTTAGGCAAAGAATGTATTGCAATGCACCCACTCCTTTGGAACAGATATTGGTACATATAGGGTTGCCACAGATTGTTGGATTTCCACCCTCAGTGCAATGTCCAAAGTTAATCACAGAATGTTCAAAGCACTATGACTCAAATAGAAGGGTAATAGTTGGTCCTCAATGGAGAGTAATGGCCAATTTAACTAATGAGTTTTAGCTGAGGCTTTCAACATTGGATCACATAAGAAGCTGCTAAAAGTAAACTTGAACATAGCACAATATTTTTATGATGATGATCTAACTCAAGGTTTGGAGATCATTAATATTTCTTGGATGGAGAAGCCAAAGTATCATTATTCTAAGCTACCCAAACAATTGCATAGGAATGACTTCAAGTTGGAGTGTAATGACATGATCACTCTCCTAAGCAGAGTGATGGGGTTGGAGAATGATTTCATCTTTGAGAGTTGGATGTTCTATTTCATCTTCCAGATCAAAAAAGGAATTCATTGTCACTAGGCAGACACTATTAGTGATAATCTGGAATTGCAATGGAGAAATATATAGGAGACAAGGAAGTCCACCATGACATAATATATTGTGTATATGTTGGCTAGGGATTTCAAGTATAAGGGTCTGAGCTATACAGGGACAATTGGCCAAGATAGGGTGTATGACATTTACCCTTAGTTGCATTTTAATACTTCCAATTTTAGAAGGGTAAATGATGCATTTACTATGTATATCATGAGAACTCTACAGGATGCTTTCCATGTGATAATTTCACTCAAAGTAATGGATATAATCAAGAAATATGGATTATATTTCATTCAATTTCTAAGGTTTGCCTTTATGGTGTAGGGGCATCAAGAGCCTCATTAAGCATACTTTTGTTAATTTTGAGTTTTAGGTTGTTTAGGTATTTTGGAGTCAAATAAGATCATTTATGACTATTTGGGATCATGTTGATCCATTTTGGAGTGTTAAGAGGGTCATTGGGTAAAAAAGTGTAAAAGTTGTCAAATGTTGCTAAAAGTTGTCATATAACTTTGTCCAAGTTATCAAAAAGCAAGAAACCATTACAATGTAGTTATAATTGGCTGTCAATGTATGAAGGTACCCTCAAGAGTCAAAGGGATGGTTGGAAAAACTAATTTTTGAAGTTTTTGGTTAATGAGAGCAAGCTTTTTTTTTGTTTTTCTCATGTTGCAGACTATTATGTCACTTGGTATGACCTATATGGCCTATATGAAGGCCTGAAACTGATTGGATAGTATGGGCATGTGATTCCTCTTTCTTTTGGTTTTGTCACATTAAATTTCATTAGGTATTTTGCAAGTTATCATAATTTTTCTGAAAACTATCAAAACCCAATCTAGGGTAACTCGAGAGGAGGAAAAATCATGTAACTTGGACTTCCATTGGTGGGAAATCCCCAAAATGGGTGGAAGGGTTTGTATTTATGTACTATATCTTGTTTCAAGTTTTCAGGGAACCAAGGGAAGGTTTGCACATGTTTTGAGTTGCCAGTAAGTTTGATATTTGTATCTATTAGACTGTTTGCAGCAAAGACAAGGAAGAATAGGTGAATCAAGGTCTAAAAACTTGTTGTTAGTTTTTGGTAATAGCATAGGAATGTAGGGAGAGGTAATGTAGACCTAAATCATGTGTCTTGAACTTTTTTGAAGGATTGTGATAGAATATATTATGACTATCCCAAGAGTATAGTGTATGCGGTCTTGGAATGCAAGAGTTGTCAATGATAAATTGTTACATTGTTGAATTGGCATATTATAGGAGTTTTTCATGGTCCTTTTAGTTCCTTAGCAAGTCCACCAAAACTTTTTCATTATCTTAAAGTATGTTAGATCAAAACCTCTATGGGATTTCATTGTTAGAGTCTAGGAAGTTGCAAATAGGAACAACAATGGAGAACATGCAAGAACATCTTGACACTTTGGATTGTTGTTCACAAAAAATTCCTTCCTCTGCATCATTATATCAGAGTACATGGATCCCCACAAGTTCCATTTAGGCTTCCCAAGTATCCTACTAACAAGCTTATTTTACTAGAGTTGACTAGGCAATTGGTTGCATTTGATGCCATCTTGAAGAATATGCATAAAACTAGATTTGGTGCTGACTTTGTCCTTCTATATAGAGTGCACATCATTTAGAGAAAGAGATGAACCACATGCATTTGTATTCTCATTTCAAAAAGGGTAGATTTGATCCCTATGGAGTTGCAAAAAAGATGGAAAATAGGGATTATAGACACAAGGAGCACATTGAAGATTATTGGGAAACTAGCAAGGATGAATTTGATGCTATCAAGAGAAAATGCTCAAGGCTTTCCTTGAAAATGATTAGATTTCACAAAGTGGTTAATTTCCCTGGTCAAGTTGATGATGAGGAAGATCCCATTCAATATCACATTTATACACAATATCAGGATAAGCGTCTTCCCGTTATTAATTGGTTAGAAGATGAAATTGTTGATTTGAATCAAATCATTGCTCCTGTGTTGAAGTATTCCAAGCAATGGGTAAAACATAAGGTGTTGGAGTTAGAAGCTACAGGTACAAAATTTACTTATGACCTATTGGGTGATTTAGAATCCCACTCAGAGGAGGAGACTAAGAATACACAGGATGATACTGTTGATCCTAATGAAGAGGAAGGTGCAGAGGAAGCACAATTTGTGATTAAAAGAAGAATATGGAGTCAAGATAAAGGTAAGGATCCCAAGAGACAACCTATTTCCAAGAGGATAAAGTCAACAAAAGAAAGTGTTAAGGAAGCAAGTGCAGAGTCTCAACCCTCTAAGAAAAGAATACTTGTTACTGATGGACAAAAAGTGGCCAAATCAAAGAAGTTAAAGGTTACTAAAGAGGACACAACTCAAGCTAAGGAGGTTGATATAGAGAGTTATAGAGACAAACCACAAGTATATGTCAGAAGAGGCTCTCCCAAATGGAAGGTTCCTTCTACTACAAATTTTTTTGAGAATGAACATGAGGAAAATCTTGAAAGGATATCTACTAATGAAACTAAAAGTGCAAAGAGAGTAGTTACAGGAAATAATATGCCTCCTCCATTTCCTATTCAAAATGCACAAGCTGGTGAAGAGGTTGTGAATGAAGAAGAAAATGCTTCTGAAAACTCTAAACAAGAAGAAGAAGAAGAGGAAGATGTACCAACTCCTAAGAGTGGATAACATGGAAATCTTGGAATTGAACTTGCACAAAAGGCCTCAACACTACATAGTGATAAAGAATAAGACAAAGAAACAAATAAAATGGATGAAGTTCCCTCACAATATCCTGAGGAGGAGGAAGTACATGTGATTGATGTAGATGATCAAGAAGATTAGGAGCAAGAAGATGTTGGTAAAGATATAGAGAATCCATAATCTAAGGGGTAGGATGAAAAAAAGGATTCTTAGGATGATACAAACATAGAACAACCAACTGCTCCTAATTGGTTAAAAGAACAACTCAAGCCTAAGTCTATCATTGTTGAAGAAGAGACTCTAGATTGGGGTAAGTTTCCAGCCAATTTGACAAAATCAAAGGAGAGAAAGAAAGAAGGGTAGTTTCCAAGATGACAAGAGATGAGCTTTATAAAATAATTCTCCATGTTTCCACGCCTACAAGTGATAAGTACAAAGATGAAGTTATTACATTTGACTATAGGGTGGAAACTATCAATTCAGGCCCATCTACAAAGGAACAAGAGAAGGAAGATTTGCAAGATTCTATGCAAGTTATTCTTAAAAGGCTAGACAATGAAACAAAAGAAAACGAAAAGCTGCAAAAATAGTTAAAGGAGGTGAAAAAATATGCTCAACATTTGGTCAAGCCTTTGCAAACACAGACCAGTGAAGGTGACCCATTTTTAGAAGGGTTATTTTCTAAGGATGTTGTTTCTAAGATTGAAAAGATGAGAACATCCTTGCAGGTTACTCAATAATGGCTTGGAAATGTAAGACAAAGAGGTGATGCAATGGTAGAAAAGGTGTTTCATACGCATGAGAGGTCTTTGGCCTTTCTTGAGGAAATGTCTCAACTCACCTCAAAGTGTCAAATGGTAGATGATACAACTTACTAAGTTGAAGAAGATAATGGAGATTCTAGGAGAAGATTTGATCAAACAGAAGATCCTCACATTAGAGAATGCAAACAAGCCAATGGAATGGATAGAGGCATTAAATTTCAAGAAGGAGCTTATGATGAAGTCACCTAAAAAAAATCTCAAAGATTCAAAGCAAGGTGAAAGAGATATTTGATAGTTGTATTGCATTTTTGGAAATTGTTATAGGTAGAAAGAATTTTGGAAAGAAAAATTTAAATGTGGATCAGCTACAAAAATGGTGGCATAAGGTATATTCTCTAGTTGAGGATGGACCTATAGTGAAAGATCAACTTGAGGATGCAACTATTTACATTTCTAATATGGATAGATATCAAAGGCTATAGGCAGATTGGGAAAATACTTTGGATAAATATGGAGGTATGTGCAAGATCATGATGGGCAAAAAGTGGCAATATGATGGGTATATATAGGGTATGTGGCTAACAACTTTTTTACCCAAAATTGATGAAATGAAAAGGGTTTTTAAAGGAGATTCTTAGCTTTCCAATATAAATTATGCTTTATTTTGAATTTAATAAATTATTATTATTTATTTTCTATTTGAATTACAACTAAAGTCTGATTGATGGGTTGGTCAAAACATCTATTCAATGGTACACATTTTTTGAATCCAAACATGTCACATTCTATGCTTCGCACATAATATAGGATTAAAAAAAGAAAAATTGGATTTCATGAAGTTTTGACAAGTTAAGGTGGTCGGACATACTGAGTTTTATATTTTTTAAAAGTTGTAATAAAAATTCATAATTAATTATTTACCAGAAAAAATTACAAAAAATATGCATCACATTGAGACATGAGTCTACCTATATATTATAAAAATATATCAATTTTATTGTGGTTAAGATTGGTGAGACACCTACTTCTTTTTCTGAAATTTAGTACTCTTTGTTCAAATTTTCACCAAATAGATTTTTCCTTAAAATAAACCTAGTAGTTTAGAAACTACATTCAATTTTCTATGTCTATTCTTACATATTTTTGAAATAATATAGATAACTTATTCAAATTTTACATCAAGTTCTAACTTTGATTTTTTGATTTTGCCACTTAAGGCTTGTTTTTCCATGATGATCCTGCATACTTACGGAGAGAAAAAAAAAATGTTAAATTAAGAATAAAATTCATCCCAACTCTAGATCAAGCTAACCTAGATGGTGTGCTTTCCAAAGTCAAGGAACTTTCGAGAGAAGAAGAAAAGAACAAGGAAGATAACTCGGCCTAATTTCTTTGAGTTGTGTGCATATCACATTAAGTTTTTTGAAGTTACAAGTCGGTGGTGTCTAGATTTTTGTGCTAAGACCTTTTATTAATTGTAAAATGCCTCTTGTGGTCAACTTTGTAATATTTTATTGTTAAATTAAATTAGCCTTGTCTAAACTGCCAAGACCGACCTGTTTGGCCAACCTCATGTAAAACCCAATTTAATTTCTCTCTTAGGATAACATGTTGAGGGCTTCTCTATATATTGAGGCCTCTTCCTCATTTGAAGGGTTGTTGTTGTTGCTACTAGACAAGAGATACTTGAATTGCTGTAAATTTTGGCTTGAGTGAATATAATTGAAGGAATTTTCTTTTGGTGTTCTTCCTTGTGTTATTTCATCTATGCATGGTTCTTGTGTTTCAAATCTATTATAAGTTGTTTGAGTAAGTGATTTCATGATTTATCTTAGAGCTAGATGCAGTTCATTTGTGTTTATGATAAAGTGTTTAAGTTGTTGAGGAATCTTTGGTCCATACTTTTAGTAATTTACCGATTGTAAGTTGTGTAAAGTTAGCCTCAGCCTACTCTTTGCTACACTCAAGTTTAATTATGATTGTTTATGCATTTAAAGCTTTTGGGTGAATGTTTAGATATTTAAAATATGAAAATATTTAATACCTTTGGAGATTGCACTATCTTTGTGATACTATATATTTGATCTTTGTTAAGCAAGGATTGGTTTCAGAAGATTGGTCCACCTTGAATGCTCTATTGTTTGCATAATTGATCTTAGATTTTAGATTAGATACTCCTCTAAACCCTCCTATTTTTCTATTTCTTTGAAAATAATTATTAAAATAGGATAGTTTATAAAGCATCACTAAATTGTTGCATTTGTTTAATTTGAAGCTTCTAGCATTTTATTTGTAAGGCCCCTTCTTATTACTAGCAAATCACATTTTCACTGATTTTTTTGTTGCATTTTCAAGACCTAACATTAAAGACCTTGGGCTTGTTTCTTGAGGCTTGTTGATAGAAATATACCTTTCAAGAGAGATAGGGTACTTTTATTCTATCTGAGTTGTTGCATTTATAAAGCACCATCAACACTTTCATGTACATATAAGAGCAAGCTTAGGATGTGGATAACATGCCTTAATTTGGCTCGCATGTGACATACTGAGTTTTAGGGATAACCCCTTTTTATAACATAGCTTATTGGAAACATATGACTTGGCATAGGGCTTTTCGAGTAAGCTCTTGTGTCTTCTTCTATTTTAAATCAATTTCTCACAACAATGGTGTTAGCAACCACTTTAAATTGGGGGAATACATTGACACTCATGTTTCACTGTGTGATTTTCTTTCTTCTTGCAATGCGTAATTTTCTTGGTGGTGTCATTAGGCTTGATTTCCTACAAGAGTGTGATATTTCTTTGATGTGTCACACTAGGCATGATGTTCCCTATGAAGAGAACTTACATGAACCAAGGAAAATCCCTCTGAACATACCTTACACTATTTTTCATTTACAATTTTGGTTATATGGCCACCTTGCATATCACACTTTTTTTACTTATGGAGCCATCTTGTTTGTTCATGAGTACCAAGCATACAAAGCTTTTCTTTCCTCATGAAGCTCAAAGTTCATTATTATGTGGCACCTTGTCAAAGTTATCAAGAGGTTTAACTTTGGTATGGTTAGCATATGATGAGAAGCCTAAACGTGGACATGAATTTCTCATTATAAGGTGAGAAGTTGGTACATAGGTATGACTTTCTTACTAAGCCACCCTTTTTGGATACTCACCTAGTGGACAGCCTAAAGTTACATTGCCTCAAAGTGAGTATGAATTTCTAGAAAAACATATTAGATCTTATCCACATTGCATTGGACAAACGATTGAGGCTTGATCCACCTCTTTTTTTTGTTTTTCTTTCTTTTAGTCATTGACATTGTATGTTTGTGTATCTTGATGATGTATATCATACACCTCATGTGTGTCCATTTGTGCTCATGTTGGTTTGATGTAGGATCTTAGATCCTAGGGGATTGACCACGTCCTTTGATCTTTGTCATCCTAAACCATCCACGTTAGTACATGGGGACTCCTCTTGAATGTCTACTTTAGTGTGAGTTTGAAGCAAGTTCCTCTTCTCACTAAAGTCGGGGCTAGATGTAAGGATAGAAAATGTATCCCCCTACATTTTTTCACTTTAATTTAGGAATTATTAACATTAAAATGGACCTAATGTTTCCTTGATATAGTTAAGTAATGTGTTCTACACATTCACATTGGATTTAGGGCCCTTTTAAGCTAAATAAACCTAATTTTTTCTTAATTTAATATTGTAAAGTATGTTTATTTACACTTTCACATTCAATTTTGGGCTCTATTGCATTTATGACCTTTATATCATCTTTAATAGGCCCTAAGACCCTATATTATACATCCTAAGGCTTATTTCAACCAAAATCCTAACAAGATCAACAAATAAACTTAATCTTTTAACTCCCCAACATTTCCACCACCTAAAAAGGCTTGGTGGGACCCATACACCACCTTGGGCATATGAGTCCCATCCAGATGGGACCTATACAACACAAGTGGTGTATGAGTCCTAGTTGGCCCCCTTTTTAGGGCTTTAAGCGAGAAATCAAGATTTTAAGTTCAAGTTTCATGAATGTCATCTTCTAGGATCTAATTAATGGTAAATTTGATGGATTTCCTATATAAAAAAGGTCTCAAATCATTATTTCACTATTCCTTCATTATATCAACATAAGCTATCAAGAGTTAAGCATTCCAAGACTTCACAAGAGTGTCAAGAAAATTTACAAGAGCATTTATAAGGCATTCAAGGGCATAATTCTTCATTAGTTGTTGTAGCAATTCAAGATCCATCAAGTCAAGATCATAAGGCATTAAGCATGTTGTTGAGCTAGTGTTGTGATGTAGCATTGAAGATCCATTTATAAGCATTATTTCATATCCATATTCAAGATCAAGATCTACATTTCATATTGCCTTTTCATGTTAGATTGCTAATTTACATCTCACAACATCATTCAAGGTGTCATTGTTCATGTTTCATTACAAGGTTTAGTTACCTAAATGGGGTTTGACCAAGGAAAACCCCTATTTCCTAACAATCAACAAGTTTTTCTCCCTCTACATGTGTGATTGTAGATCTAGGTGTCATGGGGCTTGAAGATCCTTTGAAGATTCGGTTGCAAGTTTGAAGAAAGTCATCAAGTTGTCACAAGGTTGCTATGTTCACAGAAAGTGACCTATAGGTTGCAAATCCAAATTTTAGATTCAAAAATGAATTGTGGAAGGAAGATCAGAGATAGGAGAGTAGAATCAAGCCTTAATCCTCCAAAAAAGCAGAGTGGGACTGATATGCCACTTGCGGCATATCAGTCCTAGTATAGGGCTTTTTCCATATTTAAGGAGATCTAGATCATACACTGGCAAATTCTAGTTTTAGCAGAAAAACCCTAGTCTAGGACTAAATCACCCATACTCGTGTATGAGTCCCAATGGGCATTAAACAATAATTTTATGAGGTTTTGGAGAATTTTTTGACCTCATGACTCTTCCAGGTGCATCTATGTTCATTTCCAGTTTGATATTATGCATTTCAATTTCATTTCCTATGACATCTAGTTAGGTTTTGCATGGTACTTTACATGATTCATTCATCTCTTGTCTTTCCAAGCCCTAGCTTGGTGGTGAACCCATGTTTAGTATGTAGTCACACCCTAGGATACATTCAGATTGATATCTCAAACGTTTCCTTGAATGAAACAATAGTGAAGTAAGAACCCTATCTCCTCAAAGGTGGGGCACCTTATTTTAATTGTTATAGATAGCATACATCTCCTAGTAAGTATGAAATTTTCATTCAAAGTGTGGTCTTGTTATGCCTTGCATAACCACCCTAGTTTGTTGTGGACCAAATTGGGTCCCCCTTGTTCTTTTCTTTTCCTTTGGCCTTTGGTTTTCTGCCTTAGGAGTTTTTCTTTTGTTCTGTCGGATGCGGAAGCGAGACCAATATCAAGCTTGGAATTGCATCCAAAAGTTTCTGGTTTTGTGTCATTCCCGGTTCCGGTTCTAACAGTTCCTTTATTTTAGTATCTTTTGTTCTGTCAAAGCCGCGTGCGGATCTGAATCGGAACATTGAACTCTTCAAGGTTCCCGATCCATGTTCCATCCTGGCCCCGACTCCGCCTTTCCCTTTATTTCTTGTGGTCGGTCGATTTATTCCTTTGGTTTTGTGTCCTATGCCTTAGGTGTTTTCCTTTCGGCCTTAGGCATTTTTCTTTTGTTTTGGTGGACCTAGAATCGGAATGGAAACCGAACTTGGAATTCCTTCTATGTTTTATTTTATTTTCCTTCCTCGGTCCCGGTTCCGCTTTCTTCATTTATTTTGCCCTAGTTCTGATCATTTGGTCATGGGGTGTTTTCCTTCCTTTATATGTTGTCGGAGACAGGATCGGGATCGAACCCGAAACTGAAACTTTGAAGAAGTTTCAATCTCGGATTTAGTTCTGCCCCCACCCCCATTTTTGTTACGCCCGAGATTGATTTTTTGCTCTGATCTTGACTGCGTTTGTTTCCCTTTGTCCCTCGCATTTGGTTTCTTTTGCGGACGCAGAGTCGGAATGGGGTCTGAACTAGGAAATGATGGTCATTCCCATGGCTTGTTCCCATTCCAACTCTGGTCCCGGTTCTGATTTCTTTCCGCCCCTGCCAGTTTTGAAGGTAGGTGTTGTTCCCGGTTCGGTCTTGGTTCCACCCCCGCCAATTTTGAAGGTAGGTGTTGTTTCCGATTCTGTTTTCGTTCCACCCCCGCCAGAGTTGGGTTCCTTTTGTCTAAAAGTTGAAGGCATAGTAAAAATTGAATGAAATCGTAAGCAATAGTGTATTTTACTATAATATATTTTATACGCTTCTAGGGACTAATCGAGACCTTGTTTTGCGTGATTACTTCATGTACATACTGTATTTCAAGTGAATCTCGTTGAAAGATGTGAAGGCCTTCGTAGAGAAGTCTTGCTGACCGATAGGGTCTCGCTGACATATTTTGTACCCTCGGTGTAGCATGTCGAGCTCAGTGTAATGTCTCGCTAACCAAGCAAAGTCTCCTCGAAATGAAATGAGCTCTCGGCGACAGGACGTGACTACGATGTAATGTCTCAGCGAGGGAAGCTTGTCTCGCCGACATGGAATGATCTCGGCGTGATGTCTCACTGATCCCAATAGGGTTGCTGAAATAGAACGAGCTCAGGGAGAACGAAGGAGCTCGATATGACATCCTACCAACTAGCGATGGTCTTGCCGATCGTTTTTAAACCTTCGGCATAACTAATGGAGCCCGCCGTGATGTTTCACCGACCCAATGGTGTCTCACCGACATATGATCCGGTGTCAACAACTTTGACCGCCCGGGAATCCCACGTGGAATATGTTCGCCCAATCAGATAGAACTAAAGGTGAACCCTGGATAGTTTGACCAATCGACTACGAACCAGAGGAAGGTCAACAGAATGCACCAAGTGCGATCCGCTTCTATGAAGGAGCCAAGGAGCAATTCTGGTTGTTACATCAGCAGGATCTAACAGAAGTCCGATACTAGAGGATGGTCAACACATGTAAAATATCTAGGAGTAGAAAGAAGGTCAAAGGAGGAGGAAACTATGAGTCACAATGCCAATGTAGAGTCTACTGCAAAAGTAAGATCAAGATAATGGAAAATGCTTAGAACATTCAAGGCAGCTTCTTCAAGGAGTTGAAAGATAGACATGTATACCATGAGTAAATGTTTACTGCCATAAAGACTGCTTCAAGGTCAAGCCATCACCGACATGGACAACATGGCTTCACATTAAATGCAACATTAACTATATTCAAAAGATCTGAAGGCCGACCCTCCTGCAACCAAGTGAGATATTTTGTAAACCCTAAAATCAGTGGCCAACACATTCTTTTGATACACTCTATATATGGCATTCTTGCCTTTGTAAAGGGTTATTAGAAAGTTAGTAGAAGTTTTAGGAATACATAGAGAAATAGGGAGATAATAGAGGATACAAATCGCATCTTTGATTCTTTTTAATAGGAGCTTCCTTTGTCTTCTTAGTTAGCAGTTAGATTCAGTAGGAACCAATAATGTATCTTTTCAGTTTTCTTAATATAAATGGAAACAATTTGGAGTCATAGATTTTTTGTACACTAGTGATTGTGTCACTTGAAGTATTGCTTTTATCTATTTCATCAATAGTAGAAGCAACCGCATTGAACTACTTTTGATCGTGTTTTAATGGCATTATCTTGAGTTAATCATTGATTTTGAAAGTTTCAAGGAATGAACTATTTTGTGTTTTGTTTAAATGGCAAATCTTATAATCATTTTGTTGAAATCAGCACTGAATGAATGCAAATCAGGTGTTAATCATAAGTTAATTTTATTCTTCAATCAGAAGGCAATTTTGAGAGGTAAATAAACCGGTTAAGTTAGATGAATTATCATTCTTTTCAGCCAAAACTGATCTATCTTTTATGTTTTTAAAACCCCAGCTAGCGGTGGCTTTAAATTGCTTGACCTTAGAATAATCCGTAAGCTCAACTCAAAAGAGGGTCTCTCTTGAACATTACTATTACATTGACCACTAAATAACATCAACATAGTTCAGAACCAACTACAAAGACCTTGGGAGCTAAGATATCCATGTGTTGTCTTTCTCTTTCAGGAGAAACAAAATAGAAATTTTTTTTTTACATGTTGTGCCACTTCCGGACATGTAATGTGATTCAAGCGCTAGAAGGAGGCCCGTATGCAAGCTCGATAATACTGGTTTTTTCCACCAAAGGTCCTATAGAGTTTCTTCAATCACCAAGAATACACCACCTTTGATAGAACTTAAGACCCCAATAAGACACAAGAGTCATAAGACTGGGGCAACCATCATACCACCCTTGTCAGCTCCACTCACTCCACCAGGCTTTTCACCAATACCCCAATTGATACCTATCAATCCACCACCAAATCCATCTCAATTGTCATCACAGCCGGTTCGACCCATCCAACAGCTGGCTCAACCACCACCACCACCAATGGAATTTTCTTTCAGAATAATCCCTCTCCATTGGGGACTATTCTTAAATAGTTTTCATGATATGCCCAGAACTCGAGAAATGTTCCAAGTATATTCATGGTGAATCACAGAGGCTTATAGAGCACATACATGCTTTTAAGGATGCTTTGTACTAGGGCCCAGCATTCACCATGATGTAGTTTGTAGATTGTTCCCTATTCTTAGGGGACATGGGTATAACTAGTATCTGTAATCTTCCGCAAGGTTCCATTTGACCGACCACTTGGAGAATGCTTCCATCAATCAGTTTAGGGTTTACGTGGATCCAGCCCTTTTGTACCACCAATTCGCTACCATCAAGAAGGAACTAGGTGAATCCTTTCCTTTATTCAACACCAGGTTCCAAAAAATGTATAGGAGACTACAAGACCCATATCTAGTTACTGAAAATAGTGCCATTCAAGCGTACTTTAGGGTTATAGACCCTTTACTTGGCTTGTTCCTACAAAGGACTTATCAGCATGCAGACATTGATTCCCTGTCTAAAGTCTATCATCTAGCTATCAAGCTGCAGCAACAAATTAGTTCTCAACAAGGAAGTTTGGGAGGTGGTTTTCCTCCAATAGGGTATCAGATGCATAGCCCAACCCCTTTATTCAATATTGTCCCAGGGATGTCTTCTTCCCATTATGGACCTATGTCTGAATTGAAAACTCAACCACCTGTTCCATTCTTTGCTAATGGAACTCCTGAATTCTTCCAACAATCACAGGCTCCTCAAAGTCTCCATGGTCATCATAACCAAATTGGGACACCGAATCATGGTGGTCAACCACCTGTTGCTAAGAGTGTGGAAAGTGAAAAAATGGTTCAACTCATGAATGAGGTAGAGACCTTAAAGAAAATGTTGTCCCAAGTCACAAATGACATGGCTTAGCTTCGATTGAACCCCTCCCAAAACCAAGGTAACTACCCTAGTCAAAACAACAACAATCGGGGTACTTATCAGAATAACAACAATCACAGCCAGAGGGGTTATCAAGGCCAAAACTCCTCTAACCAAGGCTATCAAAACCAAAATAGGGGATATAACCAGAGGCCAAATAACAATCGGCAATGGAATACAGGGCCAAACAACGTTGGAGTTTCCCATAATTATCAAGTTAGTGAGGAGAGGTCACATACTGTAAATGTGGCTGACCTCAACTTTATGACTAACTGGTGCAGGCTGCATGATACTGCAACCCATTCTGAGGTAAACTGCCCTGAAATGGAAAAGATGGTCAAGATGGCATAGGCAGATACCCAAACATTCCAGGGGAATTCAAACAAAGGAGGTGACTCAGTAGATACAACAATGACTTATGACCTCTTCGAGGAAGAACCCTCATTCCCAAGGAAAGATGAGAATGAACTAGAGGAAGATATGTATGACGCCCAAGCTTTTCAGACAAAGGGAGGAAACTTCCTAAGAAATTAGAATAAGGGCGTGTTTACTACATCAGCACCACCTAATCACATGGTGCCTCTGAATCAAAGTGCTGATAACAATCCTCCTCCACCAAAAGGGCCACCTGACTTCCATAATAGAGGTAATTCACTTGGGGTTGTCAAAAGTAATACAAGTTATAATACATAATTTGATATTGTTTCTGAGATGCAGAAAAAAAAAAACCTCTTTGTCATACTTCGACATCCTAAAGTGGTTCCCTACCCAAAGGGAGATAGTGCTGAAAGCTTTGGAGCAAGCTGATAAATCAAAATAAAAGAACATGGTGGCACCTATTGCAAACATGAACGCATCCTTGTACATAAGCAAGGTAGGTACTCCACCATTTCTTTTGAGTTTAAGAATTTTTGGAAAGAACCTACATAATTGTCTATTAGATTCAGGGGCTTCGGGCAATGTTATGCCATTCTCCATATGCAAGAAATTGGGATTGAACCCTGTCCAAACAAATAAGAAGGTCATCCAACTTGACAAGACAGAGGTTAATGTAGTAGGAGAGTTGAGAAACATACATGTGCAAGTAGGGTCAGACCCTAGGATTCAAACCAATATAGATGTTCAAGTGGCAGACATTCTCGAGACTTATGGTATGCTACTGAGTAGAGATTTGATGAAAGGTATAGGGGGACATCTATCCCTTGAATTTCCACATATGTGGCTACCATGGAGGGGAGTGCCTACTCAGATTAGGATTGAAAGTGAACCTCGCCTCAAGCATGTCATCACTGAGTATGATTTCCCCAATGAGGTAGCTTACTTTGAAACCGGCATAGGGGTCTATAAAAGGGATGAAATTTTAACCTTTTCTGTTCTTGATCCTAAAGAATTGCCAATACCAAAAATCCCTGATTCTATGATTAATGAAAACCAACAAGCATTGATCAAGAAGTTACAACAGGATCAACTGGTCTTAGGGGAAGATACCGATCTACAGAGTCTTCTTCTCCCTAATTGGTGCAGGGTGCATTACCAAAATCATTCTGAATTGACTTGCCAACCCTGCATTGACATTTTGAATCATGTTTCCCAAGGCAGGGAAGCTAGCTCAAGTCACCCTAAGGCCGTTATAGATCACTTCTCATTTGAAGCCAAGGAAGCAATAATGTTAATCAGGGATAGGATACCTTTGAAGGAAGTTCCTTCCCAAATTGAACCTACCCCAGACACATTTCCAAATCAGCATATTGATGAGGAGCAACCCCAAGGTTTGTTTGACAACCCTACACTCACGAATATACCAAAACCCAAGGGGTTAACCAAAGGTACAAATGACTATCAGAAGGATAGCCACAAATTATATGATATAGCTGAGCAAGAATTGGAAATTACACCTAAGGAACCCATTGAACACCTTTTATCAACATTTGATGCAAAAGATCAAGTAACCCCACCTATGGCTCATCTTATCCAAGTGCCTATAACAACTTCAAAAGAATCAATCCCAACTCATGATCAGCTGTGGACCCTCACGTTTGATGGATCCAAGTCCAAAACAGGTAGTGGTGTTGGAATTGTAATGACCAGCCCGAAAAGGAAAGCTTTCTTTGCTTCTTACAGGTTGCAGTTTGGATGCACTAACAACGTAGCAGAATATGAAGCTCTGGCACGGGGACTGATGTTTGCACATAAGAAGAAATT
>VDFB02009530.1:0-11618 GCA_007258455.2 Sequoia sempervirens | reverse complement strand
AAAATGCAATAAAAACAAATAGTGAAAATCTGGCAAACAGACGCTATTTATAGCTCTCCATCTATTAGTTCATGTTCTGCATTTAAACTTTTCATCCTTCTTTTTCATGCATCTTTTCCATCATCTTAGGGCCACACCGGCACCATGCTATCATCATTTTCCTTGAGCGATAATGTCTTACCATGGCTTGACTATTGTACATATTCATTTCAGCAAGTTGTGTCAGTACCAAGGGAAAACATGGGGCATACTGGGGGCAATCAACTTTCAACAGTGACACAATGACATCGAAGCCCATCACGCAAAACAAAACAACCAACTCAAACCAAAACATCCAATCATTGATCCGTATCGCAGTAGCTTTCAGTCGTGTACCTTATCATGACTCATATCTGGATGATCTCTAATCTGAATAATGTTTGGAATTATAGTATTTCTTTTTTGAATAATGGTTGTTTAATTTTTGATATCATTTCTCTGGAGCACACTCGATAATGTACTGAACTAGAGTGGTGAGGAAAGAGGATGATTTTTCTTTGTCTGTTGTCTGGAGGTTAATCATTTATCGGTTGCAAATATGTCGTGAGACATGATTTTCCAAAGTTTATCATTGATGACAGCTCCAAATTTGCATCAGATGGTGGTTAGTCTTTGTCTGTTTACGCAAGAAATGCTCAGGTCATCTCGGTTCAATTATACCTAGATGCTTGTGTTCACTTGCTATATCAAAAATCATGAAAGTTGTACTCAGGTCATCATTGGTGCTAATTTCCCCTCTGATGCTTGTACATACTTCCAACATTTTAAAAGCGCTCTATGATGATTCCAGAAAATATACCAACAAGCTCAACAAAATGGTCAGTTTCATTTAGTTGCATTTCATTTTAGATCATTTGTACATATCTGCATAGTGGATTTGCACCTGAGTTTTGAAAGGATAATAATCACATCAATGGATGTCATGTCTCTTTGGACTACTTGTGGAGGACATTTGAACATTTGTTTCATCATCACCTTTCACCTGCATTATCATTTCGGCTGGGTCCTATCATTTATCATTTATCATTCATTTGCATATCATTTAGATTCTCTATCATCTTCATCTCATTAACACTTTATCATTTTCATATTCATTTCATGTTCCTTTTATACATTTGCATCATTTCATTCATTTTCATTTCGTTATCATATCTTATCATTTCGTTATCATATCTTATCATATCATTTTCCTTCATTATCATATCTTATCATATCATTTTCATTTCATTATCACTTATCATTTCATTTACCATTCATTTCATTCCTCATTTTCAATATCATGCAGTTCATTTCATATCACTTATCATTTTCATACATGTCATTATCATTGCATTTCATTTTATCATTTCACTTAATCATCATTACAGAACATTGCATTCATATCATATCGTTAATCATCCTCTCATTTTCCATATCAATTCATTTTGCAAATTCATAATGCATATCATAAACACAACATTCATTATCATCTTACATTTGAAAATCCAAAAACAACCATTCCATATATACATTTCCATATACACATCATAAGTCATCCACCTACTTGACATCATTAGTATACATCATCAGTCATCATCATCATCATAAAAACATCATATCGAATCATCCTGCATATCATGTTAGTCATCAAATCATTAAAATGCATATCAAAATCCATAACACATAGAAACAAATGCATATCACATCATAAATGCACATCACATCATCACAAATCATTGCCGCTGCATATCATCACTCATCAAAAATAATACAAATGTCCAATGTCCAATGAAGCTAAAAATTCCAAAGAGATACATGAGATATGACCAAAATAACGTACATGCTCCAAACATAATAGGCATCGAGATGTGTGAATGAATCAATAATGATACATCAAAAATATCACGAGTCTCATAACTCTAACTACTAGAGCCCCCTGATAGGGTTGGCCTCTGTGATGAAAGTCTTATCTCCTGCCCCAAGATCTCTGCGTGTTCCCGACACACCTCAATTTTGAAAAGGTCAACCAAAATCTCTCTATCTATCAATGCCTCACATCATGCAAATCACAACTCATCTCAAGTGACCCATATCAGTAACCCATATCAAGTGAACTATATCAGTGACCGATATCAGTGACTCATACCAGTGCATCATATCACAGACCCATATCACCCAATCAATCCTATCAGGCAAACCAATACACAAATCTATCTAGCTCGATATCATATCAATCTGATCTACCATCAATCACTATTTGATTTCTATCGCAGAAAGCAAATTTATCAAAAAGGAAATCATTCATCTACTATTTGTTTTCTATCGCAGAAAGCAAATTTATCAAACACTTTATCAATCATTTACTCTTTGTTTTTTTTTAGGAAGCAAAGTTATCAGTTCATCATCTCCATTAAAAGGGGCATCATATCAACAGAGGTATCTTTTACATCATTTATCAGGAGCTAAATCACTATCTCCTTGGCAGAATATCATTATCCAATCTTCTTTATCACATTTTCAGACTTCATATCATCCGTGATTTACCTCCCAAGGGGGCATCATCAGCAGTAACATCAATATCAAAAATGCATCAGGGCACATTATCCTTAGTCTATTATTTTTTTCTTTGAAGCAATGCGTTTCACACATCACTTCAAAGAGGGGCAAAATGTATATGCATAAAATTGGTCATATTTAATTATTCCTGACGTTTAATTAAATATTTATTATTTAATTAATTCCTCTAAAAGTCTTCTATACGTAATTAAATTTATTTAATTTAATTATAGTATTCATTCATTTTATTCTCCCACCATAATTAAATAGATCTATTTTATTTAATTATTCCACATTCTACTTGATTAAATTAAATAAATACATTTTATTTATTTAAGTTAATTATCATCTTTTGAATTTAATTAAATCTTTTTAATTAAATTTAAATATCTCTTTTCTTTCTATTTTAAAACTTTCCTCTAATTAATTAAATACTTTTATTTAATTAATTTCATTCTTTCAAATTTAATTAAATATTTTATTTAATTAAAGATTTTCTGCTTTTTCAAATCATAATTAGATATTCTGTTTAATTATGAAATCTTCTGATTTCCTCAAAATCTTAAATATTTATTTATTTAAGAAAAATCAACATGCACTCATAAATAAATAATTGAATTAGATAATTCATTATTTATCTTATCATAATCTTTCCATTTTTCTTCTAAAAAGATGATTTTTAAATCATCTCATCTTATCTCTTCCATTAAAATGGAAAAATCTGGCTTTATTCGTTTTCTTCTATTTTCTCTTCAATCTCATCTATCTTCAACCATTTGATCTGTCAGGAATTATCACAGCCATTGACCAAACCAGCCAATCAAAATCTTCAAAAAACTCTATAAATGCACGTGCAAATCCAAGCATTGGTTACAACACAGAACGAATACAGCATACGCTTACATTCTTGCAATTTTAGCATTTTAGCAATATTTCTTATCATAGCATAATCTTGCATTTAGCATTAGTATGCATTTTAAATCTCGTTCTTTAGATGTCATTTTGTTGAGCATTGGTCTGTTGATCTGAGAGCAATTTGATGCAACAAAACGCTGGAGATAGAGAGCAATAAGACGATTTCGGAGAAGCTACAATGAGAGTTTGATTTGTTTATTTAATCTTCTTTTAGCTTCTTTGATTTAATATTTTATTGATTGTGTTGTTGAATTCAATTTAGATTTGATCCAATATTTCACACACAGCAAGAAGCATCACCATTTTTGAGTAATAGCCCATCAAATATTGTTCCCCTTTTGCACTTTGGACCCTTAAGGGATTGAGTCAATTGAATGTAGTTTAGAGAAATTCAACATGTTTGGGTGCAAAAGAGGAACATAGTTAGCATAAATGTACCCATTTGGATGCATTGGAATAGTTTGTTTGGTCACACAAGTTGTAGAAAAAAAGTTGCACCACTTTGCAACTTTACACTACTTGCAATTGACACTATTTCCATCAAGTCAAAATTGAACACCATGAAAAAATGACTCCAAGATAACAAAAACTGAGAGAGTTTATTGTAGAGGTCCCCTACGTGATCTTGATGCCTTAGATATAATACCCATAACTGAAACAGTATCTGGGTAATAGGCTATCAAAAATTGCTGCCCTTTTGGAGTTTGGACTGTTATGGGACTATGTTGCATGAATTACAAATGTTTGAGGGCAGCAATAAATTTCAAAATTTGATTAAATCTCATTACAAATGTTTATTTGAATAGACTGTATGTTGTATGGACATTGATATATAATCATTAGGTTGATTTGTTTTAATAAATGAATTTTTTATAATAAGTTAGTCAATTGGTGCTAGTTATAATAGGGAGGATAAAAGAAGAAAAGGAATGATTAGTAACCAGCAATGGTTATTACACTCACTATATTAATAATATGATGTTTACAATAAAATGAGATTTATTTGGTTTTCCTAATTCTTCTATCTGTGCTACAATTGTCTAAAATGCTTCATACATCATTCTGAAACCCAAGTGATTGTACTTCTAGGGACAATGCCTTAGGTATTACGCTCTCACAAATCTTTTACAATGTCACTCATACATTCAAGATTCTCTTATAATGTCTACATCATAGGTGCTCATGATAAGGTTAACTTAAAATGAATAACTTGATATTCCCTCACTAAGCTTCACATGCTCTTTTATAATGGCTTCAAATCAAAATTGAAAATTTTCAATATCATCAAAATAAGGATGTTGCATTTCTTTTTTGGCTGAGATTCTCTTGGATGGCTCATAAATTAGCATTTTCTACAAGGAGACACCAATCAATTTTTAGTAGTTTACTTACAAATAGAAAAAGTAAAAGAAGAAAAAGAAAGAGCATCCAAAATGGAAATGAAATGAAAATAGATGGAAGACACTTATAGACAACAAATCCACACCATTTGGTTCCAAGTCAAGAATAGCATGGCATAAATCTCGATGCTTCCATTGAGGATAGGCATGCCAGTGTCTCAACTTAGTCACTCTTGGTCATACATCTTCATTGAGAGTTCCAAGATACCTATTTCACACAACACCTCTCATGAATATAATAACTTGAAATTTGAGATGCTCTTATAATGTCTACATCATAGGTGATCATGATAAGGTTAACTTCAAATTAATAACTTGAAATTTTCTCACTAAGCTTCACACACTTTTATAATGGCTTTAAATCATAATTGAGATTTGTTAAGATCATCAAAATAAGGATGTTGCATTTCTTTTTTGGTTGAGATTCTCTTGGATGACTCCTAAATCAACATTTTCTGCAAGGGGACACTAATCAATTTTTAGTAGGTTACTTACAAATAGGAAAAGTAAAATAAGATGCTATAAACATTAGATGATAGCATTGGAATCATAGAATTGGAATCATACAAATTAATGTACATACAAGTATAAATTAATAAGAACCAATGTGCATACTTACAAATTAATCCAATGAACCATCCAGGTCTTCTCTACTCTTTATTGTGTCAAGTATTGCCTCATGGTTAGGTTCACAGACCTTCCACAAGGTCTTGTTCAAAGGTCTAGCCCCATATTTGCTCAAAAAAATATTGGATACCATGACAAGGTTTGAGTAATGAAGAATCTTTCGATGCATGTCAAAGTCCTGAAACAACCAATATTTAACACTCTTATGTGGGTGCTTTCTAAGCCACGTTCCAGTAACAACAACTAAGCCTATAGGGTATTCAATGTTTCCTCCATCTATAATTGGGGCCTCAAAATTATTTTTGGCCTCAACAGAATGACATAAGTAATAGTTTGTTCCCTCTTCATTGTCTTCATCTATCATAACTACATAAACATTCCCTTCATTGATATTTGTAGAAAATCTCTTGAAATTAGTCAACATTACAAATACACTAAAAAGTAAGGTAACAAAAGGAATTTCAACAACTAAGCAAGTAGATATATTGCCTGGTTGAACTAGATCTGATATGTGGTCAAAGTCAATTGATGAATCTATCTATTTTAGTTCCAATGTTGTCAAAGGGTGACATGTGTGAAGTGGGCTAAGATAACTTAGCGACCATTTCTTGACCCACTCCTTTGACTCATAATCATCCTAGAGTTGCATTGTACATGAAGAAAAAAAGCATGCCATCTTTTGTGTCTTGATACTCTATGAACCTGCATCTAAGCTAAGGAAAGAGTGCAGCTCACTCAATCATGTTAATATATGAAAATCCTCATATGGTACAATGATAGTATCATCCATCAACCAAAAAAATCTATGAAATGAAGACATACCTTCATTACCTGGACCCATCGAAGCATTACACCACTCGACGATTGATTTTGCATCTATCAACTTTGCATTGTCTTTATACTTTAACTCTTCTTGTGTTAATGCTCTTTTCACACATGCTCCCCCTTTCCATGCCCAACCTCATAAAATTTCCACATATGCTGAACACTTATAATGACATGCATCCTACATAACCAGTAGAACATATGTGAGCTCTTCAACTATGTTGCATAGTTATACGACCATATTATATGTCGACTGTATGTTATGCCCCTCTGAGCCAAATCACTATAGAACATTTGGAAGAATCCTTGCACAAAATTTGGAGAATGTGTGCGATCATCACTAATATAAAATTGATACTCCCTTAATACATTCCTTTGGTCCTCTGTACTATCAACTGCATGAATGAATGCTATGTGCACAAATATTGAAACCTGTGTGGAGTTGTAATATTGTGACTACACCTCACATTGTGGCTGTAGAGTGTAGTTCTCTACAAATTCAACCACTAAAACTATCCTACCAACTAAAAAGGTGTCCTTATATAGCTTGAATTGCATGTCTAGCCATTGGGCTTTATGGGTATGCCTTGCATATTCATACACTATATTGTCATGAAACATGGACATAAACTGATACATTGGAATCTTTTGACTAACAAAATCACACCTTTTTTCTTGATTTCCATCTTTTATAACATATTCCATTGTTTTATACTCTTGAACTCTACTAGTTTCTATCCCACCTGATCTATGCTTTCCATATGTTGATGTACTAGCATATGTTGCAAGCCACTACAACACTGACACGAGCCATCAAAGCATAGTGTCTTGTAGAATATTTGGCCATCCTCTATTTCACATAGAATTTTTGATAAGAAATCTCTTGAAGATATTGGTGGTAATTGTATGCCACAATCCTGCAAAATATCGTTAGTATGCAAATCTAAATATATAGAACAATAAACATCATAATGGTTAGAGAATTCAATATGTAGTCTACAACAACAAGTAGCGTGTGTGTGATTTATCTTGACATAAAAATGTTTAATCATTTCAAAATATATTTTAAAAATACTAATTTGATGATAATGCTATTGAAATTTATGAAAAAAATGGGTTTGAGTCATATCCAAAAAATGCTTTGGATGTGGCTCATGGTTCCGATTACCGATTTTCCTTCTTACAACATCCCTTTGATTTAGAGATGGCCTTGTGTTATTCTTTGAATACTCTTCAATTAGTGTTCTCAATGATTCAACAACTTTTTTATCTTTTCATGGAAGTCTTCCCAAGAATGCCCATAATTCACTTGAGTCAGTGCCCTCAATTCTTTGCTACCTTTCAATGGATCTTGATAAAGTTTTTCTATTAATTCTCAATTGTTCACTAGTATTTCTAATGAGACGAGCTCTCTTTTTTTGAATACTTACCAAAGTCAATGTAATGAAATGTCAGGTGGCATTACTATCCTTTGAGCATGAGGTCTTACCCATACTCTCATAAGCATCCATTAGATTCTTCACAATAGTGTTTTAACTTGAAGCAATCGATGTTCTCAACCCAAGAGTCTTCATGATGTTTCTATACTTTATACCCCTCATCATTTCAACAAATAGTTGACATCTTTCGGTCTCATTTAACCTTTCAAAGAACAATTTCCAAATCTTATTAGCATATCTTCTTTAAGTGCATGTTGGAATCTTACAGTCCATCTGATACAAAATATCCTCATCAATATTAATCAAATACTTTGGATTTCTACACAAAATTCTAGGTTATGTCCTCCTAAGTACATACATTTCAACATTAGGAATTTCATCAATATTTAAGTGAGGTGGGCTAGATTTTGTACCTTTGATTGATGGTGGAACAAACAACATACCTTGAGGTTCACATGGGGATGATAGTGTACCTTCTTCATCAAATCTGAGTGATGATTTACTCTCAACTTGAGATGTGGTGGATGGTTTCCCTTCATATTGACTTGCGGTAGATGGTGTCCAACCATATTCACTTGTGATAGATGGTGTCCCTCCATATTCACTTGTGCTTAATGGTGTCCCTTTGTATTCACTTGCAGTAGAGGGTGTGTCTCCAACTATGGTATTCAAAATTTTCTTACCACGATGCTTTCAAATTCGTACCCTTTGTGCTGCCAATTCCTTTTCTCTTTTAGATGGTTGAGGTTCCTCTTCAATTGGCTTATTTTCATCAATAGTATCCAATTTATTCTTTTTCATGATATTCCCTCACTCATTCTCTATTTTCTTCTTTATTGGTTTCATACTCTTCATCTATTACTTTATTCCTTTTTCATTTCCTTGGCATGGCAGATAATTTTACCTATAGCATGGTAATGAGACAAATATTAGTTTCTAAAAAATGAATCCATACAAATAAATAAATTCAAATTCCTTGTCAAAAAATTCAAATTCCTTGTCCATGCTTTCATTTTTATCCTATCTTGCAATCCTGGCATGCCACATTACCACATTTCTTTAAGGAATTCCATCAAAAAAATTGTATGAGCATTGGCAAGCTAGTGAGCTCACTAGCTTGTCAATGCTACCAGATTTGGTATACATTTATATGAAAAAATTATTGTCAAACAATTCAAATTCCTTTTTCATGCTTTCATTTTGAGCCATGATTGCAAGATAGGATGCACCCATGTTGCTAACTTAGCCTTGAATAAAGAGTCTTGAAACAGCGGAGAGAAGGGTTAGAATTCATTGTAGGTAGACTAATCAAGGAAACATTTAAAATATATAACAACATAAGTGATGAGTTAAGTTTAGTGATGATTCAAATTTAGAAATAGACATGAAAACCAAAATAGATTCAAAGATCTATCAATGTGGGAGGAGTATATTCCAATTTTTTAGAGACATGTAAGGAAAATTTGGTAGCACATACAAGCTAATTAGCTACTTAGTATAATTGTTTGAAAAAATACCTCAATGAGATATATCCTCATGGACTATAATGATTGTAGGATATGCACAAAATAGATTTATTGAGAAGGCTTTAGAAAATTTGAAGCATATTGAAATTGTAGGTGTAAAACAAAATTCAACTACATTTTCGAACATCCCCCATGCCTATACCAAAATGAAAGCTTTGGAGAGTGGTATGCACATCCATAGTAAGGGATTGAGAAATGATGTATTATTTTACTTCCTTATAACTTATGTCATATATATGCGTATAAAAAATGTGGAAGCATACACAAGGTAGGTCAATTGTTTAACAAAATGCCTCAAAGAAATGTGGTTTACAAATGTAATTGGAAAGTGTAAAGAATTGTGTAATTTGAAATGTTCATTGACAAGGTAAGGTTATAATGACAAACAAACAATGATCAACATGAAATATCCAAAATAAAAAAAATGAAATCAAGAAAAAAGAGAATGAAATAAAATGTGTAAAGACTTCACATACCTAAAAAACTAGAGTTTCAAATGGAGGAGTTCTACCCAATTATGTAGCCTTTGCTTCTTCTTTCTTCAAACTCTTCAACAATTTCAATTTTTCAAAATATTTTTTCCATCCAAACTTCAATTTTATATCACTCTTGACTGGAATTCATACTTGAATTGATATTATATGCCTTTCAACATGAAAACTCTGTTATTTCATGCAAAGGTGGTGGAAAGATCATGAAAAATTGGTGGAATGTGAAAAACATGCATGCACACTTCACAAAATCATCAAAAAGCTTTTTTTTGTTAGAGCACGTGCAAAACCACGAGAATATACAAAATTTGGGCCTTGAGATCATGGGTATATTGATTTTTTTACCATTTTTAGAGCAAGACAAAATGCGCTCACATTATAATGCACCTACGTTATAACACACCCACATTATAACGTTCTAGTGTTATAACATGCCCATGTTATAACATTCCCACAATATAGTGTGCCTATGTTATAATGCACCTGTGTTATAAAAAAATAATGTTATATCTTGCTAAAAGAACAAACATATCTCTACTACTTCAAAACACACTCACATTATGAGAAATTTTTTTTTTTATAGGTTTCTTTTCTCTCTTTCTCTCTATCCTCTACCCTCTACCCTTAAACCCTTAAAACCGTGTCTCTAATTCTATCTCTTTTTGATGGATGATTGATGATTTGACGGATTTGATCCTGATTTGATGAGATTTTGATTTTGATCGATCTTCTTCGATTTCGATTTTGATTTCCTGATCTTCTGAGCGATCTGATTGATTTGATTTCGATTTTGATTTGATCCTGGATCTGATTTTGATTTGAATCCTGACGGATTCTTTTTTCCTTGATTTGTTTCGGATTTTTCTTTTTGTATTTTTCGATGATGATCTTTTGATTTTTCCGATAGACCGGACTTTTATTTCCTTTTGATTTTTTTATTTCCGGACATTTTAATTCTTTGCATTTTTATTTCTGAATTTGAATCTTTTTGATGACGCATTTAAATCGAATTTTAATCCTTTACTTTAACGAACGAGAATTTTTCCGGGAACGAGAATCTCCCGACATTTTACTTTAATTTTTAATTTGATCTTTATCTTTAATCCTTTTAATCTGAATTTTAATTTTATGACTTTCGATTCTTTTATGATGACCTCAACCCTAATCACTCAAACCTATACCCTCAATTGAATACCCTAAACCATCAACCATATAGGTCCTCAACCCTATACCCACAACTCTCAACCCTCTACCCTATACATTGGATCCTCAACCCTCATATATATTTGTCCCTCCCTCCTCTTCTCTCCTCTCTATCTCACTTATCCCTCCATATCTCCCTCCATCAATCCATCCATCTCTACCCTAATCCCTCAACTATATACCCTCAACCCTCTTGACCTTTAATCCCTCAACCCTTAAACCCTAATCCCTAAACCCCTAAACCCTCTACCCTATACATTGGATCCTCAATCCTAATCCTCCAACCCTATACCCTCAATCACCTACCCTAAACCTTAAACCCTCAACCCTTACACCCTAAACCATCCCTATACCCTATACATTAAACCCTCAACCCTCAACCCTTAATCCCTCAATCCTCAACCCTCAAACCCTAAACCCTCAACCCTGATACCCTCTACTATATACATTGGACCCTCAACCCTAATCCTTCAGCCATATGTACCCTCAACCCAATACCCTAAACCATCAACCCTATAGGTCCTCAACCCTATACCCTCAATTCTCAACCCTCTACCGTCAATTCTCAACCCTCTACTCTATAAATTGGATCCTTAACTATCATATATCTTTGTCCCT
>VDFB02009529.1:0-11294 GCA_007258455.2 Sequoia sempervirens | reverse complement strand
AAGAAGGGGCTTGATGAAGAAAATAGTGTTTGTAGGTCTAGGACAATTTTTTAGGGTCTACATGACCAAGTAAACTTGGATCCTTGGAGATCAAAGTCCAGAAGGCATTTAGAAGAGATTAAATAAAAGATTCCAACCTACTATTTGAATAGTTCTCCAAGGACCCCTTTTTTGTCTAATGGATAGAGCAACATGTTAAAACCCCTACCTAGCATCGATGGACCTTACGGTTATTGGACATGGGAGTAGAAAATGAGTTACAAAGATGGCCCCTAGAATCCCTAGAGTTAGGGCCATAGATATTAATTAGATTCCATTTAAAAACTTTCCTCCCGTCTTTCATGTTGGTGTCTAAATTTTTTTTGTCATTGTAACCTTTGGTTCCTCTAATTTTGCTAGGATTCCATAGGGTAGCAGTTCCACTAGGGCACCATCCACATTGCAAATGCAATGTTGCTAAATAGCCCATATGTTTTTAACATTTTTAAAAAAATTCCCCTATGGCATTTTAGTTTCTTGGATAAGAAGAACATCCACTTTTAGATCCATTATAGAGAATTTAATAATATGTTGTTTCAAAGGGCTATTCAACTATTGAATATTCCAAGTCATTATCTTCATTGAAGAATAGAAAAAGGAAGCTAGTATATGTCAGATAGTGGCCAAGAGATGCCTAGCCCTTTTTAAACTAAATTTTGGTTTTCTTATGACCCAAGAGACCCTCAAGGGCCTTCTATTTGCTAAAATACACCTCATGAAGAACCTCCCTAGCCCTAGTATCCCTCTAAGAATTTCTCTCTTGCTTTTGTTTTCTGCCACATCTGCTTTCATTTTCTCTAAATTGATTTTACACTTACCTATGTCTAATCTCTTTTCTAGAAAATCCTTCATAGAGTTCCATATACGTATAGGGGACTCCAAATCCACAAAAACCAATAAGGTCAAGGAATCAAGAATATTCTTGTTCTGGTCTAGTTGTAAAACATTTTCCCCTCGCAAAGAAACACATAGACTTCTTTCATCTATCTCAAATGTTTTAGGGGAGGAGGGGGAAAGTCTAGGGGTAGATGATTTTAGATTTATTGATCCTATTTTGTTTAGTCTTCTCAACATCATCTTGAGATTGAGGGTAAATCTCCTTGGAGAAATCTAGTGGTCCTTATTCTTTGTTATTTTCACCACTTTTTACATCTTGTTACTAGTCTAGTTCCAATAGCATCAAGAGCTCAATATTGGGGAGCCTCAAGTTCTTTTTCATATTTACAAAAGGGTCAACTTCCTTAGGTTGAGAGAGAATATTCTTATAAACCATTTTATCTTTTATAAAACTATGTTTTACAAGAGACTAAAATGTCCAAATCTGTTACATAGCTGACAAAAAAATAGAATTTTCATATTTTATAGCTTGATTCCATAACTTGAATCTTGATTTTAGGGTTATCAATGAGGACATGACTTTATTAATTAACATATTCACACATATTTTTGAAAAAACAACCATTATATTTGTAGATTTTCCTTTTCAATTTCTAAAATACTCTTGAAAGAATTAGCAACACCATGGTAAACTTTTTTATTCTAGAATTCCAAATGTAGTCTAAGAAGTTGAATCTAGCTAAGGAAATTGAGCCAAGATCTATAGATGGTTCAAACCTATTCTTTCACATACACAAAGATAAATAGTTCTTGATGTTTTTATTGAAATACCATAGCCCTCTAGTAAGAGTCTTTACCAAATCTTCAGGATTCAAAAAACTAAAAAGAAATAAACCATTAGACATAGAGCTAACACTCATAGCTCCTTTTATTTTCCAATTTGAGTGAATCTATTTTCTCACTTCATTATTATTATTGTTGAAAGACAAAAAATTACCTACAATGGATAGTTGGAGTCTTGCAATACTCACATCCATGATTTCATCTAATACTTCAACCTCTAGGTCATCCAATACACAACACACATTTTAGGCTCTTGGAGCCTTAGAGTACTTCTTAGAAAAAGGACCATTGTTGACTAGTATATCCAAAAATGGAATCAAATTTTCTTTCACAAAATAGGAATCATGCCCCAAAAGGGGGAACATTGGATCTTTTCCAACATCTTGAGAGAAAACACCAAAATATGATAGGGCTTCTTTCACTTTCTTAGTAGATCTACTAGTCATAGGATTGGAGCTCCTACCATCAAATTTGACATAGAGGATATCGTTTTGGATGGGGAAACCCATTGGGCCCCCATGCCAAGATACATAATGGTAGACCAAAAAAGTATAGAGGAAAAGTTGAGTTTTATAAAGGGTGCACAAAAGACATCATTCGACTCATCTTAAAACATTAGTAATTTATAAAGAAATATTATTTATAGTCAACATTTACTTTTTATATATAAGGATCCTAACTCTAATGTATACAATTGTTGATGACAAAAATGTAAATTTTATTTTATTTTTAAGCAAAAGTGGCAAGCCCCTATAATATATTATATTATAATTAAAAAGAAATTACAAAACCTAGTTCAAAAGAGGATACTGGCAGGAGAGAACTAGGAAGAAAACCTCTAGTTGTAGCTCAATTAGATACAAAATTCTTGCAAAATCATTCCAATAATAGGGTTTCAAAGCATGATTTTACAAATTCATTGGATCAATAACCTACCAAAATTTTTGCCAGCAAAATACTATCTGATAATAGTTTTGTAAAAACATTATCTATACCTCATGTAAATGTCATACTAGACTTGAGTACTAACATTTACATTGCATGCAGATAGAAGATATTTCCCATGAAAAAATCTTTACAACCCCATATTTCTTGAACAAACACAAAATTCTAAACAAGAAACCCAAAATTAATATCTAAAACTACAAATTTCTACTGCTAATATTCATCCATTCAGATCAAATGATTTTCTCCCTATATTTCTTGACAACCAATTTGGTCTTCATCCCAATTTGCATCAAAATCTTGAAATTTTCTCTTGCGCCCTAGAACAAGGTTACCCTGAACCTTTGCATTTGGTGAAGGTTGTAGACCTGAATCAATGAACACTTGGTTTTCCATAAGAAATTGATCCATGTGAGGGTTAAGAACAAGAAACACACATTCATCCAATTGAAGGGTTCCATCCTATCCACAAATAAACCCTTTACCCTTAAAAATATTGTAGTTTTGAACAACCAATTAGAAAGCATCTTCTTGCAAAAATCATTCTTTAACAAATTTTCTTGCAATTTTCTCAAGCTCCTTCAAAGACTGACAAAAGTTCATTAGGTTTGAATAGAAAATGGACAATATCTGAGAGGGTTGAATAATTCTCCTCAATTTTGGACCCAATAATTGTATGCACTGAGTCTTCAATATGAGGACAGTTGAGCTTAAACATTACTGCTAGATCTTCTTGAGCTAAGTAACCTTCACAAGGTCTCTCTCACTTCTCCACTTTCTCAATTGAACTCCCTCAAGTTCCATGGTTGATAGTCCATTAAAATAATAAAACCGATCACTTTCAATTTGACCTAGTTTGGCCTCCGCCTCTTCTACTCCCTTTAGAAAAATTCCAATTCTTTGTTACACTCTAGCTAATACAATTGGTCGCGGCTCCATAAAAGGATATGAAAATCATAGTAAACCTTTCCGAATTGACATTCCAACAGTGACTAATATCTCTCTATGGACATTCATTTACTTGTCAAACTAGGGGACGTATACTTTAAATGGCATAGCAAAATATATGCACTAAGAACTAGTTTTGGTCAAATCTTAGCAGAAATAAATGCTGGAAAGGAATTCTATCCACGCTATAGAAGGTAATGTAAAGTTCTTTTTAACTCAACTATGATTTGATTAAAACAGAAACTATAAATACCTAAGTGACCACGCTCAAGAATGTATCGGATGGATTCTATTCCTAAGAGCAATACAAGACTGAGTTTGTAAGGAAAATCCCAAAGATGAAAGCTAACCAAAGATCAACAAAAGAACAACTAATTATCTAGTTACGATACTACTAAGTGGGCCCTTAGCAAGCATCTACCGACATTTAGGTGCTAAACTCAATCCTATCAAAATTTATTCATGAAAAACATAATGGCATATATTGTTTTGTTGATATGGAAACTAACAACAAATTCTCGCCTCTTTGTCAAACGTATCTCCTCGCTTCATTATCATAAGTAACGGGATTCTTACATGATATCCGCTATCACTACGCTCTCTATCTTAATCTAACTATCATCTCTCCTCACTCGCACAGGAGGAGTACTTTATTTAAAATTAGGAGAGCAACTAACTAACTATCCCTATCAAAGAAAGACATGGAAGTAAAGTGTATCCCAGAATCAAGGAACAAACTTCATAAATGAATTTATGCGTTCAACCAGATCCGAAGAGAATCTAGCGCTCCACTCTTTCCAGACTGATTGTCATTAAAAATATTTCCCAACGGTTTCGGTCAAAAATTCTTCACCGGAGTCTCGGTTATGCAGGAAATGGACTTTATCACATACCAAGATCGGTCGTGACTTGACTCGATCATTCTTCAACAACCTGTGAAACAAAAGGTAACAGATGCGAAAGAAAAGGTGTGTGGCACATACACGATATCCGTTCATTAATCACACATTTAAATCTATTTCATCATTCAAAAACTATATGTGATATACCAACCATTTAGGGAGTCAACGGGGCAATAAATGTAATCAAGTCAACACAATAAGCTGTAGCAATATGAAAGTATTTTGCTACAAGATATCCCCATAAAAGGTTTCAACAGAGTTTAAATAGCCACAAATAACAAAAGTAAAGATATTAAAAGTTCATCATAATATCCAAACTATGAGCATATTTTAAGCTCATCATTCTGCCCCCTACTTAGCCCAATGCTAGTCCTCTAGCATTGACTTTCCTGGTGGTTTCTCTGAAGTCAGTGGTTGTTGCATCACTCTGAAATGGATTTCCACACCTGTAATAAAATCCTCTAAAATCCTGGCACCTTTCATACCTTCAGTCTTCTAAATCATCATTAAGATTTGTAGCCTGGTGAGGATAGAGGGGCCACATTAGCACAGGAGGTCTGAATTTCAATGGCAACAATAGTTCAAATCTCTTTTGAAGTCCCAATTGTGTATATCTGCTTGATATTTTAAGAGTTGCTGTAAAATTTAAGGGACTGTGAGGTTCGGATCTTCTTAATCCAACAGTTAATCTTTCCCATCTTTTCTCACTTCTGGTATATGCTAGTCTCCAAAACGAATATGGTTGTGCCTGAAATTCATTATATACCTGTTTCTTGATATCAAATATTTTCTCTTTGGCTGTAACATTATTAATGCCATATGTTAGAGCAAACCAGTCTTTCAACATTACATGGGGGTTTGAACTTTGAGAGCGTAATAGAACAAGCTCAGTTTTCTCAGCTTCCTCATATGTTTCCCACTACCTGCCATAATTTGCCTCATTTGTTGCCCATGAAATAAATGCTCTCAAATGAATATCACCAATATACAAAAGAGGATTCCATTCTATTTCAAATGGAATTAAAAAGACATGTAAATAGAATTCACACAGAGAATTTCTTAACCAATTTGGGGCTGTCTGGTATGCTTCATAAAATTCTTTGGAAATATGAAGTATAGGATCTTGGTTTCTGGAAATTCTCATCAGTTGGAACCATAAGAACTGTTCTTTAAGGTATAGAGCATAAACTCTGGGTGGTGGTCTGCATTCCATAATCTAACCAGTTACTTTTAACATTTCGTCCATTTTTTCTTTCAACTCAGCAATTTCCTATTTCTGACTTTCAATTTCCTTTTTCAATTTCTTCCTTTCTACTTCCCATAGACTTTGTTGCATGTCAGTTTGGGCTATGTGTTGGAAAGTTAGGGTTTGCAATGTAACTGTTTCCCAGTTAGCTTTGACATATTCCATAAACTCAATTAAAAATGTTTTCTTATAAAGAACAATGGTTTTACAAATTGCAGGGTGAAATGTAACTTCACTAGGCACATTCAATTGTTCAATTAGTTCCTACTCTTGCTGCAAGATAAATTCTTATTGCTGCAGAGGAGAAGTCTATGCTTCCTCTGTAAACTGCATAACAGTTTTAGCCAAGTCATCTAGATTTGGTAACCCTTGCTCATTATGCTCCATTTCCTTTGTTTCAACTTGTTCCTCTTCAGGAATGAATGAACTTTGAGCGGCATTTTCGGACACATTCTGAGAAACATTAAATTCAGACTCAATAGACCCTTCTAAAATCACAATAACCTCTGGTTGAGGTGAAGAAGGGGAGGTCTTAGATTGTTTCCTTGTGGAAACTCTTCTTAGCACTAATGCGGCTGCAGGAGGAGTTCTAGTAGCCTTCCTTCTCTTTCTTGTGTGCTCAGAGGGATCTGCCCTACCAGAGGATGATGGTGAACTGGTGATAGCAACAGGTGTTGCTGTAGGAGAGATGACTGTAGGGGATGATGTTGTAGGAGAAGGACATTGCCTTTTCTAAGAATGAGGGTCAGATTATGGGGACCCTTCTGCCTTTGTTTTTCCCTTCTCTCTCCTAGTGGCAGACCTAGTTTGTACCCTAGCAGAGGATTCAAGTGTGAAAGTTGTAGGACCAGGTGCTATAGGAGTAGATGACCCTTGCATTGTTCTACTGGTAGACGCAATTTTTTTCTTCTTTTTCTGAGGCCGTGGGGTAAGTACCCTAAGGGTTGTAGAATTTGCAAGCTCTTTTGGGCAACAAATTGTTGCCAGGAAAGAGGTGAGACATCTCTTAAAGAGCGTTCAATCAGTAATTTGATAAGGCCATAGTGAGTAACAGAATTATCTTTCCCCTGTTGGGTTTCGTGGGCACTTTGTTCTAGAAATTTTAACAGAAAATTATAAACATTTACAACTAATCCATGCCTCATATGGCTTACTAATTTGAAATGATGAGAATACAGGTAGGAGAAACGACCTTCATAGGTTAAATACCTGATTATGTAAGCAACATAATTTAAATAAGGAGGAGGTAACGATATGCGCTTGCATCCCTACTTGGAGACTTCCAAAGGTCCATTAGTGGGCATTGAAAACTTAGCCCTTGCAGCTATAGCATCTGAAGAAAAGTTTTCTCCAATGGCTGGAAGCCTAGTTACCTCAGCAATTCTGTCTTCAGTTGCAACAACTGTTAGACCCCATACAGTGGCTTCCCCTTCAGAAAGGGTTCTCAAAAATTCTCCACCAGTCTCCTCATCAAAATCATTTAAACTCAAAAAGTAATTTAACCATCCACAAAGGCTGAATGTGTGGGCTGTTTGAGGATTTTGCAATAATAGTTCATGAGCTACAGGCTCATGTCTCACCAACTGACCACCCATGTTCACAGTTTTCTCGTAGCTGAACTCAATTCCTTGCTAAAAATACAAATTCCATGTTTCCTTTTTTGCTCTGGTTTTCTTAAATAGATGCTGATCCCACATTTCTTTTCTTTTCAAAATGAACTTTTAAACAAGCAGGTCTTAATAAGTAATTTACAAAGAAAGGCAATGCAATAAGAAAAGGACATCACGATCACATTTAAGGAAAGTGCAGAGAGAAAAGTGATAAGAAAGGTTATTTGTCTCTGCGGAGTTATGAGTAGTGGCAAAAGATATAGGTTTAAAGATTAGTTACTGCTTACTTAAGTATGACATGTGTCCTCACATGTACTAAAGAATAATTAGAATCATTATGGTGGGTACATGCATAGTAGTAAATGTATAGAATAAAATAAATCAAATATGTGATAAGAAAATATATAGGCGTGCAACTTTGATATTTACGCATTATGTGTGTGAAGAAAAGATAGCGTCGTCTGCATCAATTGTCGTTAGGATTGATATCATGGCAAAGTTGATCGCAGATGGATGAGAGTGGATGCATTAAACGTGGCGGACGAGATATGAATGGATAGAACGGACCGGATAGGATGGATGGATGGATGAAAGATAAATAAATGAGATAGATTCGATAAATGAAAATGGAAAAGGTTTTCATTTTAAAAAACCTTTATTATGGGCATCTTTCAAGAGTACGGTGAAGGCTGCGGGGAGAAAGGCCGAAGCCGATACGAGGAAGAGTAGTGGGAGGAACTTGGGCTGCGCCAGATGGCACGATGTGGTTTATGGGTACAACAAGTGAGTGGTCATTAAATAACAATGTAATTTGGATCAATTGTCACCCGGTATGCAGTTTTGTTGTCGGTATGTTTTCAACTTCATAGGGACCAATCCAGCGTGTTGTGAGCTTACCCTAGTTCTCTTGATATATGGAATTATATAACAGAGCCCAATTACCAGCAGAAAATTTCTTGGTTTTGATGTGTTGATCATGCCATTTCTTCCTTTGCTATTGGATTGCTTCTGTATGTTGCAGGGTGACTTTTCTCATTTCATCCAAAGCATTTAGCTATAGGAGATAGTCCTTCTATGCTTCAGATATTTCCATATTGAGTTCAAGAGTTGTCCTCAAAGTTTTGTGCTCAAATTCTATGGGCAACATAGTTTGTTTTCCCCTCGCTGACTCAAAGGTGTAGAAACCCGGAGTTATTGTTTTCCATGTAGTTTTGTAAGCCCAAACTCTTCGGAAGTCTATTGCTCCAATCTTTTTTATGGATCTGCACTATTTTTGTGAGGATCGCCTCAATTTCCTTATTTGTTACCTCTGCCTGACCATTGGCTTGAGGATGATAGGGGATGGACTTCCTATGTTTGATTTTATAGTCATTCATTAGTGCAGTGATCAGATTCGATGTGAACCGAGCTCCCTGATCAATTACAAGCTCTCTGGGAACTCCAAATCTAGTGAAAATTTGTTCATACAAAAATTTAGCAACTTTGTTATCCCGAGCATGAGTCATAGCTTTTACCTCGACCCATTTTGTTACATAGTCTGTGCAAACTAGAATGTATGACTTTCCATTTGATGGTGGATCAATTGGTCCCACAAAATCCATCCCCCCTTTATCAAAAGGGGTGACTATGACCTGCGGATATAGTGGCATTTCATCTAACTTAGTTGGTCTTCCCATACGCTAGCATCTATCACATTTCCTTGTATAGGCCACAACATCTTTGTGTAATGTTGGCCAGTAGTACCCTGTTGTAAGAATCTTCATTGATGTTCTTTTTGCTGCGAAATGTCCTCCACATGGTTCATCATGGCAAGCATACAAAATATCATAAGTCTCATCTTCTCTTACACATCTTCGCATTACTTGATCAGGTCCAGTATAAAACAGACAATTTGTAATCCATGAAAAATTAAAGCTTTTCTCTATTAATAATTTCTTTTCTTTTGGAGAGAAATAAGCTGGTATTGTGTTTGCTGCTAGATAATTGGAAATGTCTACATACCATGGTGTATGTGCAGTAATGGAAAACAAGTGTCCATCTAGGAACCTATCATCAATGACCTCATGTTCAACAGGTGCAGTTGATTGAAGTCTTGATAAAATGTCAGCTACAACATTAGCTCTTCCTGGTTTGTCAATTATTGTAATGTCAAATTCTTGTAACAACAGGAGCCATCATGCCAACCTACCAGAGATGGCAGGTTTTTTCATCAGATACTTGATTGTTTCATGGTCAGTATGGACAAATATCTGATAACCTATGATATAATGCCTAAATTTATTCAAAGCAAACACTACTACAAGCAATTCCTTTTCTGTAACAGTATAGTTGAGCTCAGGACCTTGAAGGTTCTTGCTGATTAAGTAGATAACATGCTCGATTGAATTTTTTTTTGACATAAAACTGCTTCTAGACCAAAATCAGAGGTATCAGCATGTATGTGAAAAGGAAAATTCCATTTTGGACCTTGAAGAATAGGGGCTTTAGTAAGCAAGTCCTTTAGTTGCAGGAAAGATTTTTCACAGGCTTCTATCCACTCGAATTGAGAATCCTTAGTTAACAAGGCATAAAGTGGACTGACAACTTTACTAAAATCTCTTATAAACCTTCTATAGTACCCTGCATGGCCAAGGAAACTTCTGACATCTTTTTGTTTTGCAAGAGTTTTTAAATTCTAAATTACTTCAATTTTAGCAGGATCGACCTGAATTCCATTTTTTGAAACATGATGACCTAGAACAATACCTTCTTCCATCATTAGAAAACACTTTTCACTGTTTAGAGACAAATTTTTCTCTCTACACCTTTTTAGTACCTTTTGTAAATTCACCAGTGCTTCTTTAAATGTGACTCCATAGGTAGTGAAATCATCCATATAAATCTCTATATAGTCATGAGATATACCAGCAAAGATACTAATTACTGCTGTCTGAAATGTTGTTGGCGCATTGCATAAATCAAAAGGCAAGACTAAATAAGCAAATATTCCCCATGGACAGGTAAAAGTGGTCTTATCTTGATCTTTAGGGGCAATTTTTATCTAATTGTACCCACTGTAACCATCCAAAAAGGAAAAATATATTTTTCTAGACAATGAGTCTAATAATTGGTCTACAAAAGGTAATGGAAAGTGATCTTTTTTAGTAGCATTATTCAACTCTCTATAATCTACACACACTCTCCATTTTCCACCTTTCTTGGGGACAATGACTAATGGAGAAACCCATTGATTGTCAAAGATTGGATAAATAAAACTAGCATCAAGCAACTTTTGAAGCTCACTTTTAACTATTTCTCTAAGTGTTGGATTTACTCTTCTTTCAGGTTACCTAACTGGTAAACAATCTTCTTTGATATAGATCTTGTGAGTACAAACTCAAGGATCTATTCCTTGCATGTCCCTATATTCTGATGCAAAAGCTTTTTGCTGTTCTTGTAGAATTTTTAATAAGTCAGCCTCTTGAAATTGTGACAACTTGCTATTGACAATCAAACAATGACCTGGAGACAATTCTATATGCTTAGTGAGATTACTCATAAAATCTCTAGGTGATATTTGTACCTCTTGTGGAAGCAAGTTATGAAAAATCACTGAAAGTTTAGGCAGTGAACTCTCAGAATTTGGTTGCTGCAGGAAACATTGTAGATGACTGCCATTTGGATCAGATGAACTACCCGTATCAAAGTTAAACTGTAGAATTTGAAAAAGCAAGGCATCCTCACTCTGAAGTTGTGAGAATGGGTCATTTTGAAGCATCATTAATTGGGCCAAGGAGTTTGCTTCTTTAGTTTCTTCCCCCATATATGGCCAAACAGGTTGGGACAAATCTGGTTGAGGTCTAGCAGACGGATACAAAGGCAATTTCTTTGTGGACTGTCCATCAGAAATGGTCATATCTCCAGAACAACATCCTATAAAAGCAT
>VDFB02009528.1:0-54509 GCA_007258455.2 Sequoia sempervirens | reverse complement strand
GAATAGATAGAGACATAGGGAGGGTGATTTATATCTCTCCCTATCACTCTCTATCTCTCTATATCGCCCGCTATCTATGTCACTCCCTCTTTCCCTCTCTATCTATTGAGCTATCTCTCCCTCTCCTCCCCTTTCTCATTCACTCCATCTCTCCCTCCATCTCTCTCCTATCACTCTATCTCTATCTCTATTTCTTTTTATCTCCTCTTACCCTCCTATACCCAAGAGTAATTAGGAGGTGGAGGTGGGCAAGAGAGAGAGAGAGAGGAGAGAGAGGAAAGGGAGAGAGAGAGGGAAAGGGAGATATATATATATATATATATATATATATATATATATATATATATATATATAGAAAGAATTAGGAGGGGGAAGGGAGAGGGGAAGTGGTGAAGGAGAGAGAGAGAGAGAGAGAAAGAGAATTAGGAGGGGGAAGTGGGAGGGGAGGAGTGTTGAGGGTAGAGGATAGAAGGTTTAAGGGTTTATGGTTGACGAGGTAGGAGGGAGAGAGTTGAGAGAGAGAGAGGGAGGGAGTGGGAGAGAGATACATGAAGGGAGGGTTAAGGGTAGAGGGTATAGGGTTTATTAAGGGTTAAGGGTTTAGGGTTTAGGGTTAAGGGGAGAGAGATGGAGGAGGAGGAGTGAGAGAGACCAAGGAGGGAGAGAGGGGTAGGATATTGGAAGATACTTGAGAGAGAGAGAGGGAGGGGAGTGGGAGACATAGAGGGAGTGGGAGGACAGGCATGGCAGAGGTTTAAGGGTTTAGGCTAAGGGTGAGGGAGAGATAGAGGAGGAGGAGTGAGAGAAATACCTAAGAGAGGGGAGAGAGAGAGAGAGAGAGAGAGAGAGAGAGAGAGAGAGAGAGAGGGGAAAGGGAGAGAGAGATATATATAGAGAAATAATTAGGAGGGGGAAGGGAGAGGGGAAGAGGGGAAGAAGGGGAGAGGTAGAGAGAGAGAGAGAAATAGGAGGGGGAAGGGGGAGGGAAAGAGTGTTGAGGGTAGAGGATAGAAGGTTTAAGGGTTTATGGTTGAGGAGGTAGGAGGGAGAGACTTGAGAGAGAGAGAGAGAGGGAGGGAGTGGGAGAGAGATAAAAGAAGGGAGGGTTAAGGGTAGAGGGTAGAGGCTTAAGGGTTTAGGTTTAGGTAGAGGGAAGAGAGATAGAGGGGAGTGAGTGGAGTGTGTGAGAGAGAGAGAGAGAGAGACCAACACTTATTGATAACCATAAATCTTTGATATCTCTACCTTTTATATTCAACACATATGGACTAATAGTTGAACACAAAATATCTATTTGTTGTTATAAAAACAACACATAATGATTTAAAATACAACTTATATTGAACAAAAATGGACCAATAGTTGAACACTAAAACTTTTTGAAAATCCTTCACATTTAATGGGAAAATACATGTTATTTATTGTGCTCACCTTTTATATTTGTGATAGGACAAACTATTAATATAAAATTATCCAATGCTTGTGCATTGCTACCCCAATTGTTGTACAGATAAGAACAATATTTTTTCACTATGATAACAACACTTGTTTCAATGAATGTCTTATTTTATTAAATGACCATTTTATTTTTTAAATGATATACTTATAGTGGAGAGTTGTGATATTTTATTTGAAACAAAAAAAATACTTATTTCACTTCTTCATGAAATATGTCACTTCTTTATGAGTTATGAGAGAGGGGAAGGGGAGAGAGAGAGGAATGGTTGTCACTGACTCTTGGCTCACCCAAACAGTTGATCATTGCACTAAGATGTGCATATTCAATCAAAAGTTAAAATTCATAAAACTCAACTAAAAGAGTGGAATATCCAAGTCTTTAGAAACCTTTTCAAAGAAAGGATCTCCTTGAAAGTAGAATGGCTAAGATCCAAAAGACCTCTCAAATGATTTTTCTTACATCCTAATAGAAGTAAAGAGAGGAATCTCATAATTCAATTGGATGGTGTCTATAGTTTTAAATAAATCTATCGAGACAAAAATCAAGGATTAAAATGACTTAAAATAAGGTAGAAACCAAGTTTTTTCTATTTAAATGCAAAATTAGAAGGCAAAGAAACATAATATGAAGTGATTGAAGATGGAAAAGAGGGAAAGAGCGGTGGAGTGGGAGAGAGATATGGGTAGAGGGTTAAACGAGGGTAGAGGGCTGGGAAACGAGAGGGGAGGGCTTTAAGGGGTTTAGAGTTTAAGGTATGGAGGGGAGAGATATAGAGGGAGTGGGAGTGAGTGAGAAAGACCTAAGAGAGGGAGAAGGAGGCGAGACTTGAGATAGTAGAGGAATGAGTGAGAGAGAGACCTCAAAGAGGGGAGTGGTGCTAGGAGGGAGAGAGACTTGGGAGAGAGAGAGAGATAAAGGAAGGGAGGGTTTATGGGTTTAAGGTTAAGGGTTTAGTTTAGGGTTTAGCCAAGGGGAGATAGATAGAGGGAGGAGGAGGAGAGAGAGATCTGTGAGAGGGGTAGAATATTGAAGATACTTGAGAGAGAGAGAGGAGGAGGGGAGAGAGATAGAGGGAGGGAGGGTTAATGGCAGAGGGTAGATGGTTTAAGGGTTTAAGGTTAAGGGTGGAGGGGATACAGATAGAGGGAGTGAGTGAGTGTGAGAGAGACCTAAGAGAGGGAGAGGGGTAGGATATTGAAGATAGTTGAGAGAGATAGAGAGAGGGAGGGAGGGAGAGAGATGAGGGAGGGAGGGGTTGAGGGGTAGAGTGTAGATGGTTTCAAGGGTTTAAGCAAGTTGGGCGGGGTGGAGGGATAGAGATAGAGTGGGAGGAGGGAGGAGAGAAAGACTCAAGAGAGGGGAGTGAGTAAGGAGAGAAAGAGACTCCCAAGAGAGGAGGTAGGAGAGACTTGAGAGAGAGATCCGAGAGAGGGAGAGAGGGGTAGGAGGAGAGACTTGAGAGAGAGAGAAAAAACATAAAGAAAATATTTCTACTATATTTTTAATATATTTTAATGCATCTTTATATTTTATAAACAAACATCTAAAATAAAAATATGATTGTAAAAAAAATACAACTTAATGAGTGAACATACATTTAAAGTTAAAAGTGAAATTATAAAACAAATTGTAAATTTATTTTATTTTTCTTCTATAAATATAATTTTTTATTTGTCGTCCGCCTAGTAATGCCCACTTCTCCTTTTAATGAATTTTTTATTTTGCAAGGGTTGATTTAGTGCTGCCATTGATCTATTTCCTACCGATATCAACGGTGCCCGCCATCCCGTGATCGGGAATTTAAGGATCACAAAATCACGGATGGGTGCCACGTGTCCTATCCGGGGGATCAAATTTGCACTATCGCTGACCAACTACCATTTGATCTGAGTTGTTCCCTGCCATCCCACAATGGTGCTTGGGTTGATTGCAAAATCAGGGGTGGGTGCCACGTGTCTCATCCGATGAAGCCTAAAGAGTAAAGGAAACACTAGCCGGATTTAAATGTATTAAGGGGCGGATTACTAAAGTGTTCTCGAGATGCACATGTTCTAAATCAATGGATATGTTATAATCTCACTGGAAAAGCTACTTGAAGGTTAACGACATGGTTGGCGACTGTGTTAAAGGAATGAGATTATTGATGCTTAGGATCAATGGTTGCCCGCCATCGCGCGATCAGAAGTTTCAGGATTGCGATATCACGGGAAACTGCCACGTGGACTTCCTTCATAGTGTATGGTAAGGTGGGCCCCTTATCACCGTGTTGGCAATTGTATCAGCTTGTTTTGAAGGTGGTCATCGATGATTTTATTTTGTAGAGGGTTGAATTAGCGTTGTCGTTAATCTATTTCCTGCAGATCAATGGTGCCTGCCATCCCGTGATCAGGAATTATAGGATCGCGATATCACGGGCACTTTCCACGTGTCTCATCCGATGAGGTCTAAAGAGTGAAGGAAGCATTAGCTAGTTCTAAATGTGTTAAGGGGCATATTACTAAACTGCTTGTGAGATGCACATACTTTATTTCAACGTGAATGTTATAATTTTGAGGGAAAAGCTGCTCGACAGTTAACGAAAAGGACAACGACCATTTTTGAAGGAGCAAGATCTCTGATGAGAAGGATCAATGGTTTCCCGCCATCCCGTGATGGTAAATCAAGGGATTGCGGTATCGTGGGCAACTGCCACGTGTTTTTCATTTGTGGCTTATGGCATGGTGGGCCCATTATTGTCGTGTTGGCGATTATGTCATCCTTTTTTGAAGGTGGTCATCGATGATTTGATCAAACTAGAGGATCAACGGTTCAAATTTAAATCTGTATCAAATGTGGTTGGAGTCGTTCGTGCAGCCTGCAAGTGAGCTTTAATGACAGATGAGACATCTATTGGCAAGATTTGATCGATATAAAATCAATTTACTTACTTCATTTGTATCACAAGGCATCCAAGTATTTCGTAAAAAATAGTTTTAGAGCCAAAGGTGAAATTGCGAGCAACTGCAGCCAAAAATTGGAGTTTGTGTGAAAAAAGCTGTGACTTTATTTTCTCTGTTTCCCATTCGTTTTGCACCTAAATTTGGGAAGGGGGTCTGCTATGCGTGTCACTGAGCTCATTAAAATATTTTGTTGGGGCTATAGTTTAATCATAAATTGTGAGGAATTGTGATATTTTTACTCTGTAATTTCCTATCTCTGCTTAGTCATAGCCACTTGAAGTGTAACATTGTAGTGAAGCCCTAGTTTGTCTAAAATGGCACCACCCAAGCAGCACTCTGGCCACATTGAGTATTTGAAAAGAAACTTGTACAATGATTTCCTAGATCAATTTTTGTTGTCAACAAATGATAGAAGGAAAGGTGTAGTGTTATTGCAAGGGAAAATCCTAGGGGAGGGGTTGGTGTATAATAGTTCCAACATTGCTGATGCTAGGGTTCCACTCACTGGCTTAGAGATGTTCAGATTATGGTATGGACAGAGGAATTTTCCTCACCCTTTCTCAAATGGATGGATGTATGACATGGGTAAGCTGGTTATACCAAATGTGTTCCCTGATGTGGAATTACTTAGGGTAGTGGCCATGAGATATAACCCCATCACATGGGTAATTAGAGATAATGATGGAGGGGTTCTATTAGAAATTAACAGAGATGTTATCCAACAAAATTTTGATTTGAGTGAGCCGAATGATGACTTGGTTCTTATTAATTTTGAGGAAATAAAGCAGGAGTATACAAAACTGAAATCTCTTTTTAGGGTTAAGCTGCTTCCACCTCATCTGGTTAAGGCAGGAGGTTCACAATTTCACATTAGCCCTAGTGACCAAGAACCCTTTAGATTGAATTGTTTTGCAAAGCCTTTCCTGGCTACTTTCTATTCACTATGTCAGATTTTGGGTTTTAGTCCTGGTGCAGTAATGCCAATTACATACATGTTCATGGGGGTGCAAATACAACACCCTAACTTCTCTATAACATATGACTTTGCTTCTTTTTTGGCGGAGAGGATAGATGAAGGGTTGTTGAAGCTATAGAAAGGTGATACTGGTACTCAATTCTTTTGGTATTCCATGTTGATGCATATGTTCCTGTTTAGGAATGCTGATTTCTTTGCTGAGAAGATGAACTTAAGGCAATCAGTTGATGGAGAAAGATTTACAGTACAGATATGGCCTACAGATCTGTCTTGTAATAAGGAAAACACCATATTATGTGCAATTTGATAATTGTTTTGCTTCAAGATTAAGGGCTAGATTGATGGTAAATGTACCTAGGATCCCTAAGGAAGTGCATGATTTCCTTAGGCCAAAAGAGAGGAAACTAGAATTGAGGGTTTTACATAACTAGGGTGACATTATCCCATATCTAGTCAGCACTGTCTTGAGAATATATGGATTTCAAGGAACCCCTCGCATACTGCCATACAATGTGCCACCAAGACTAGGGTTTGTAGAAGTTATGTGGCAGATGGGTTGTATTCATGAAGACAACCTTAATGGAAAGGGGAAGGGAACATTATTCCCTGATTATACAGTAGTGTCTGACTTTACATTTTCAAAGGGAGGTTGGACACATTTTGATAAATTCTTTGTTGATTACCATTTGAGATTTGGTCCAAGGCGACAACATGATCCTAAAGGTTTCTTTGCTCTTTTTCAGACAAAGAATAAAAGGTGGCAAGTTTGCACATGAGTTCAATTTCCCTGAGGACCTGATCAAAAATGAATTTGATTTAAATAAGCAGGAATTGAACAAGGAGAAATGGATAGCTTATAGTAAGCTACTAGATATTGTACATGAAATGGATCTGAATTATGATCCACTGATGGAATTCACTCCATACCATAAGAAAATTGATTTTCTGATGAAAAACTTCAAGGAGATTATGGACACCTTGACAACCAAAAGGATAAATTTAAGGCTAAGTATGGATATGCAAGGACAAAGTGATAGGCCAATTGAAACAAGGTTAGTATATCAGCCTACAGAAAGGCAGCCCATCTATAGGAGGAAAAGGGATACTAGCAATGATGAGGAAGAAGTAGACAGAAAGGGGAAGCAAATAATGAAGGCACCTCCACAACCAGGTCCAAAATTCAAAGTACCCAGGGCAGTCAAGATCATTGAATTACAGTCTTCACCAGAGCATAGTCCCCCATCACCACCATCTGAGCCACATCCTAAGAGGCAAAGAACTGATCACCCACTTGAGGATCTAACAGATGAAATTATTGTTACTGATCAGGACATGCAAGTTGGTATGCCTTCCCCTCCTAGGTCAGCTGAATTGGTTCTATCTGATTTGGATATGAAGCGTAAGAGTGTGTAGGATGTAAGAATGAAAGCTTGCAAGGAGTTCTTAGATGACAATGCATTTGTAAAGACTCTTGTATTCTTGCAATTGGCATGGAGGACAAAATTTGAGGAATATAAAAATAAATGCAAGGAGAGAAGAGAACTAAGGCTTGGCAGGTCAGATCAGGAGAATGATGAAGAAGTAAAAGCTAAACTAATGGAAGAGTTCAAAAACATCACTCCTGAAGAAGAGAGACAACTTGTGAGTCAGGCTGGTGTTTTGATTTTTCCTGAATGGGACATCGCAGATGCGGTGGCTTTCAATGCCATTATGAAGTCTAAGAATACTTTTCAGGATTATGAAGAAGAAGTTAAGGCAGCATTGCAAAACTCTTCCTTCAGTGAAGAATATGAGACCTTAGCAATTTGGGCATTGGCTCCACAAGGAAGAAAGCCAGACATTGCTGATATTAATCCAAATTTCAAAGGAGTATTAATAATAAAGAGGGCTTCAGAGACTTCAACCACCGAAGCTACTAATTTAACTGTGAATGTGGCCAAGTTGGCCCAAAAGACTACTAAAAGGGAGGAGGCTGAAAGAAAGAGCCTAATGGAGAAGTATAACATTTTAATTGAAGAATATAGTAAAATGCAACAGAGGAATGTTGAGCTACAAACTGAAGTGGAAAGGTTCAAGTATAGACATATTGGGGAAACATCTAGTGCTCTAGGAACTAGCACATTACCTCCCACAGTAGGATCAATGCCTCCTACTTCTCCAAATGTTTCTACACCAGGGTCTCCTATTCAAAATCTTTCTCTCACCCCTCCTCTAGAACAAATTGATGAAGAAATAGAGTGCTCTGTTGATCCAACAAAGAGGCAGCTCATTTAGAAAATTGATGAATTGCAGACATCATTAAGGGTAAAAGAGGAGGGTTTTCTTTCAAAAGAAAAAGAAATTGTTACTAATGTTTTGGAGCATTTAAATGAAAGGGTAGATAATAAATTTCCCTCTATACATTCTTTGTATTCTTTTCTATTTGAAACAATAAATAATATTGATAGGGATCAGGGGATAGTGATTCCAATAATTGAAAATTGGATCCCTAGGGAAAATGATCTAGATATTATGAATAAAGCCTCAAGGTTTGATGTAAATAACAGGCCCCAATCATTGAAGCCTACTTATATATTAGTGAAATCATTGCAAGGTTTTCAGACCTTACCAGATGATTTAAGTAGGAAGATTAGGGAGTTGGTAAAGAATTTCAAAGATTGGGGTAACACACTGTTACCTGATATAATTGATGAGAAGGTGGAAATCAGAACACTCCAACAATGGCAGGATCAAGCGAGTAAAGTCATAAATAATCAAATTAAAGTAATTTGTGATGACTCGGATTATGATTTGTTGGTGAATTGTATGGATAAGATTATTGGTACCAACTCATTTTTGGAATCTTTTGAAAGAGATGCTAATCAGGTAGTGGTAAAGTATATGCCTTATAGTACAAAGGTAAGTGAGGTGATTAATTTTGACTAGCCAACTGACGAAGAATACCAGAGGTGGGTGGCTAAGTATTTGAATGATGATGAGTAAAAAGAGTGGGTTACCAATAGGTGGCAAATCAGATGTTGGAGTTGCAACGATTCCAGTTTTGTGTTGATGGATTTCTTGGCGTGGGTTTCGAATGGTTTTTTGTTATTGCATCAACCTTCCTCCGCCGACATGATGAACGAGAATATGCTCCAAGATGATTGTAGTTGTAACGATTTTTGGAATATCATCAGGTGCTCTAATCGACTGGTGACGTGTGTACTTTCTGGCCCGAAGCTTGTTTTCTCCTTCATTTTTCTATAAGAAGGATTTCAAGGCCAGAAGTACAGGTTAGAAAGTTAGATAATTTTGATCGAGTCTAGGCGAAGTTGCAAAGCTAATTGTAAAGATCAATGGTTTTAGAGAGAAATGCGATTTAGGTTCTAAGTCACTCTGTGATAGGTTTTAAGTTCATGAGGATTTAATGTTGCATAATAGTATTAGCATTTGAATTGAAATGATAATTTCAAGCTTGTCTCTCTCCATTATATGTCCATATCTGAACTTTGAATAAAATAACTAAGGGTTGTTTCATTCAGCTCACTGTTGTAGTGTGTATGATTCTATTTTAGCTTTAATTCAAGGAATTAATTAAAATGCTTGAATGGGATTATAAGCAAATATGTTCTGCATATCCGATGGTTTTAGAGAAATGAAATTTAGGTTTTGAGTCATTATGTAACAGGTTTTGAGTTCATAGAGATTTAATGTTGTATAACAGTACTAGCATTTGAGTTGAAATGAAAATTCAAGCTCACGTCTCTCCATTGTACATGCATATATAAACTTTGAATGAAATAACTAAGGGTTTTTTTTCCATCTCACTGTTGTGGTGTGTATGATTCCATTTTAGCTTTAATTCAAGGAATTAATCAAAATTCTTGAATGGGATTATAGGTGGATATGTGTTGTATAAGGATTTGATAAGTAGTCGTGGATTAGAATGCATACTGATGAAATTGTAATGCAATATTGTCAGGGATCTTATATGTGATGTATTAAATCTGTTATAAACCTCTAGATGCTTATGAATTTGACTCCTGCAATGGATATATGGCACTGATCTAAGTTGTAATTATTAGTGTAGTTCAGTATTTGTTTGTCTTTGCCTAGAGCTTGCTACAAATTACAAATCATTGACTATCTTATACAATAGATTGTGTTTAGTTATCTCATGCTCCAAATAGTTGATATTGTCTATGAACAACCAATTCTAGTTGATATTATCTTATCTTGTTGAGCTATTAAGTGAGAACATCTGCTATTGTTAATATTTTTTATAATAATGGTGTAGAAGTTGTAAACACATTAAGGGATCACCCTCCCGGGTCTTGTAGAGCCCGAAGTGTAGGAGGCTTTTAAATTCCTCATCAGTTGGTCCAGGTCCTTTGAGCTGCCTTCAATTGGAATTGGAAATTCCATAGGTATATTAGAAGACAAACCTGGTTACATTGTAAAAAGAACCAACATACACGTCAACCACTGAACAACCACCTCTACAACTGACTTTTTAATCTTTTATGATCACATGAAACATAAAACACACTAATTTCAAGGTTTTTAACATTACTATTGAAATATTTTAATTTTTAACCTTTCAAACATTAAAAAGTACATCATTAAATTAATTATGTAATGGCATAAAAATTAAAAACATCATGAATTAATTATGTAACCACATAAGTCAAATATAATTCTATCAAGAAATTAATATCAAATAGATAATATAATCGCATAACTTATACATTTCAATTTCATTGATCTTCTTCTTCATCCAACTCTTTGTCTGTATCATCCAATCCAGATTCGACATTGTAAGGATTGGTCATATCATCATCATCATAATCGATACCAGTTTTGATAATGTCATCATCCACACGGATGTCATCTTCATGAACATTAACTCCTACATCATCATCATTTAGTTCCCCCTCTTCGACATCTTCATCAGGGACATCATCAACTAACCGTTGATCTTGATCATCATCTACATCATCTTCTAGTTCTTCGGTATCTTCTTTTTCCACCACATTATACTTTACTAGCCTTCCTCTTGGATCATGTCTAACAACAAATGACCAACCCAGTTTACCTGGAACCTCTGAGTAAAATACCTACTCACATTGGCTTGGAAGAACATAGGGCTCATTTCCAACTTGCTCGATCCACCTTGTCTTAACCATGGTAAATCCATTATCATGTTCAATAACAGTTCTCTCAGGATCATTTTCATTCAATCGTAGTCTGTACCATAGGATGACGAACAAAATTAATCTGAAGGACTGAAAGTCACACTCAAGTATATCATCAAAAATCCCATAGTATCGATTTTCTGAGACTTCTGGATGTATGTCACTTCTAGATGAAACATTAGTCACCTGAAAGACTGCAATTATACCAAAATCACAAGTTTTCTTCATGTCATCCAACATTTTGATTCAAAATTTACAACCATTGCACTACATAGCCTTGTGGTGTTTCACCTGTAATATGTCAAACATGTAAAAATTATTGCAATATCGTCAGTTGATAAACATATTTATTCTTGGCCGAATGTATGCAAAGAAAACAATCTCAAGATATATATACATCAATATACTTAAAAATAATTAAATAATATGGGTGATTAATATATTTATATGTACCTGTTTATCTCTTAAACCATATGCTAAATCAATTTCCCTTTGTGTAACATTGGAATCTCCATTACGATGAGCTTCTTTAACCAATGAAGCCACACCTTCCCATGTTAATGCGTGACCAGATTGTTGACATTGTTCAATCCATACTGTCATCCAATCAATATTGTTGGCAACGTACAAATGTAGTGCATCCCACTCTCGACCAGATGTACCAAAAAAATTGAAATTCACAAATGACATATAATTAGTTAAATACCACAGTATACGACCTTAATTTATAATTGATGTATATTGAAGATTAAAAATTAAATAAGTACAATATACATAAAAACCATATGTAAAATGTATTCCAATTAATCTCCATGACTATCTTATAATTACCTCTCACTTTCCTCAATCTACCTTTCCCCATCAGGTACTCTCCTTTGAATTTGTTAATGGAGTTGGGATCCCAAATGCGATCTATATGGATCTTTGCTACAAACTTAGGAAGATATTCACTAGTAGCGCATGGTCTGAGTATTATACCATATATCCCTCCACCATAGAACCCTCAGTTATTGCTCTTTGTGTAATGAAGCCTTCAAAATTTTAGTGCCTCTCAACCATCCCACATTGACCTTGTGTGTGCAGTCCACACAATTCAATCTCCTCAACTTGAGGTGTATGAGGTAGTGTTCTTGTGCATTGAAAAATGTTGAAGGTAGACACTTTGCATTCACACATTAGGCGAGGGAATTTTCTCTTCAGTAATTTATATCTTTTTATGGATTTCTTTAGATGATAGCCATCTAGTGATTCAAAGGTGCAAATATATTAGCGGATTCCAACAAAAATATACGGTATATTACATAACAAGTAAAACAAATGGCAATTATAAGATGTATACAATGATTTGAACAAATCTCGCTACTTACCTCATGTATTTTCCAAGATCATATATAGCTTGCTTGACATTGTTTTCAAAGTTGTGGGAGAGATAGGGGTAGAGCGATGTAATAATTGTAAAATGATCTTTTCATTATTTTTTTCAAAAGTAGTAAACACAATACACTGAAAAGTACATGCATTATACAAGTGTATATAATATACCAGAATAATTAACTTAATGAAGGTATGTCAATCATGCATTTTCATCCCTGACCCAAATTCACCTTTCTTTGTTATTATGTTGTTTATGTTCGCAACAAATCCTGTGGGAAGTCAAATTTTTTGTATGACTTCTTTTATAGCATTGCTTTGCTGCTCTGTTAATAACCAAGAAAGGGCACTTATATTAATTTGGTCTCCATTGCTATTTAATTGAATGACAATTTTTATTGCATGATTGGCTTCCTGAATGTCACTACAAATTTTGACAATGTTTTCTTTGCCATGCCTTCCATCAAATATTTTCCATAACGTTTTTGTTATATTCTTTCTTATATGCATTGTATCAAACAAATGCACAATTTGTAGCTACTCATGGTAGGGAAACTACTACTAAATTTTCACAAAGGATGCTTTAGGTTCACATTGGTACGACCGGTATTAATACCTTGGCGACCTTCATGGAAGCATATAAGTTAAACAAATTAACAACGACAATCATTGTCAATTACAGCATGAGCAAACAAAACACAATATAAAAATATAAATTCCAAACATATCATATATGATAGATAAACAATTTGATCTGATGTATAACCTTGGCGATTAATTCTATTATATTCCAACTTCCATAGGTGAGGTGACATTCTTCGTGGTTTTGATGTAGTCTCCTCTTTCCCATTGAAAAGATGTTTTTCAGTAGTTCGATACTTATGATTTCTATGGAGGAAGTGCATATACTCATCAAACACCTGCTTTCCTAAAAAATTTGAATGACAAGATTTCATCTTTGGACCACAAATTGAACATGCAAATTTTCCCTTTGTTTGAAGACCCGGAAGATCATATATAATTGGATTAAAAAATATGTCAATTTTTATAATTATATATAATGAATAGATTATTTTAAAACATGCATGATTATCTACTTCCATCCAAAATTAAATATTGTTAAAGTCTTGATCAAACGACATTATAACATACCACAAAATGTGTTAGCCCTGGGGCATCATGAATTGTCCATACAAGCATTACATGGAATTGAAATTGTCTTTGTCCTATTGGTCTAGAGGCGTCATACATAGTGACGCCATTCCTTAACTTTAGTAACTCGTAGATAAGAACCGATATATACATTCATATCTTTAACTTGGTACTTACCTAGTTGAATGAACATAAGAACATTACATAATTATTATAACCATTTCTTTTGTATATATAAATTGTGTACATGACTATTGAATGAAAAAATATAAGTCATTATGCAAAAATAAGACAAATGAGATGCTACTACGTTAAAAGAAAATTAGTGCAAGCAAATACCTAGAACAATCATTGACAACATTATGTGCTCCCTCTTTATTGACATCCATGGAGGAATGTTATTATTGATAACAAAAATAGGCCACACTGAGTAAATAGATCTCAGCTCTCCAAATGGATTGACACCGTCTGCTCCCAATGAAAGCCTAAGATTACGAGGTTCTTCTTTAAAGTGTGGCCATTTTTCCTCTATGTCCCTAAATGTTGAACCATCCACAGGCATTCGAAGAATGTCATCTCCACTTCTATTATGTGCATGGTAATCCATCAATTGCACTAAACTTTCACACCTAAATAATCGTTGCATACGTGGAATAATGGGAATATAACGAAGAACCTTGCGATGCACCCTTTTTGTTAGTTGATCTGTTCGATATCCACTGATATGACATTCTGGGAATTCTGTTGCAAATTCCTATTGTTTATGATATATAATATGAACATTGGGACATGCATCTATTGCTTGATACTCTATTCTGATATCTTTCATAATGGCATATAAATCTCGGTATGAGCGAGGTAAAATATTTGATGGTGGTAAAAAAAATTCACCAATCAATCTACAACAAAAAATAATTTGTTCATATAAAGAATATTAATGGTACATATTTCATCCTTTATTTACTAGTGATGAACTAACAACAATTAAAATAGATGAAAAAAGATGACATATATGACATACCTTAACATCCGTGAGATTGCTATGTTTGATAAACCATTCATAACCTTCAATTTCAACAACAACAATACAACAGAGAGAAGAGTTGTTTCATAGCCTTCATAAAGGGGCTCGTATGCCTTGTCAAGTATAGGTAAATCATGTACATCATTAGAGTCATCTTGATCATCATGATCATCTACACTTACTAAATGTATTACTTAGATCAATGTATTTGGCACCATCATCTTTAAGCGTGTTTTTAAGGCATGATCATCTTCTTCATGGGATCATTAACTTCTGTCTCCCGATATTCATAGCTCCATTTGTTAGATACGCTTTGCAAAACTACATTCTTCAAGCCATGATAATCCATATCATCTACCTAGGGCACCCCACCTTTATATGTAGTAGACACAAATAAACTATGATCGTATCAAAGTGATTATATATATATATATAATGTTAAAACAATATAAACATTTACAAATTCAATCAATATAAACACATATAATGAACAACTTACCAATGGGCGATAATCATGCCCTCTCTTGACATGACCATGTTACCTACAATGTTTCTCAATTGTTGTGATTAAAAGTCGTCCTAGATCTTTAAGCCCTTGCGATTATTGCAAGGACAATAGCGGCCACATCACCCTTTCTTTTCAATCTATTTACAATCTATTAAATTGTCTCGCTGTTTGATTTACGGACTAATATTATGGAGCATGATTTTTCTTTACCAAGCTTGACTATTTAGATCTTCAAAAATATCAAACTCACACTCAATGGTATTTTATTCATAGGCGAGGGTAACATGATACAATAATTCTAATATTTTACACCAAAAATTTGCATGCAACCACCCACGCAAAAGAAATGGTCTGGGGTTAATGACCCCAAAAACACTTTAAAGTACTGGTGTTCAAAACTTATTAAATTCTGATTTTACTATGATTTCCAACTGTTAAGACTCCTAAAATAAGAATATTGAACTTGATCACAAAATTCCCACAACAATGGAGGTAGCGAGCTAGTAAGAGCAAGTGACCCATTCCTATGGAGCAATGAGTCGTAATCATCATTTCTAATCATCATTTCTAATGTCAATATGGATTTATCCTTTTAGTTAAAGATGCAATGTGTCACTTCTTATGATGAGCTTATCCCTAGGGCCCTCAACATTGAGAGAGCCCTAATAAAAAACAACAGAAGCATTGGTAGAGCATGATTAGGGTACAACCCTAGGCCTCAGTAGAACATAAACAATAACTATAGCGGATTAGTGGGGGTTGCAATACTAGAAAGATTGAGACATTGTAGGTAATAACAAAATCTTGCAATCTAAGATTGTAGCCAATAACAAACACCTTTGTGTAGCAAGTGACATTTTATGAAATGCAATCTATGGTAAGAATGACAATCACTTGAGATGTGACAGGTCAAAAAGCGAGGGTTGAAGCGTTGACAAGATAATAAAGCTCAAACCTTGCATAGTAAAGTGGAGTTTAGAGTGGTTTCCTTGCCTTCTTGGAAGCCTTAAAGGGTTTTCAAATGGCAGTAGTGTTAGACAAAGAAAATGCAATCAGGGAATGACTGTCCAAATGAAGTAACAGTGGTAATCATAGGTTCAATGTTTCTTCTTAGCCATTAATATTGTAAATGGAGGTAGTGGATTGCATGTTTGAGCAGTGTTTTGAGACTCAAGATGGGAGAATAGTGAATAATACCTTGTGGACTATGAAGTAGTGTCAATAAGGTTGAAGGATCTTAAGAACTACAATACCATGAAACAATGAGTCCCCTGTAGTAAGTAGGCAGTCTATAGGGCATAGTTTGATTTTATAGAAGGATGCTCATGAAAGGAATCTTCAAGTGATAGTGAGTGAGCGGTTTGAGATTGCAGCTAAGGGTACAATACCTAGTCTTAAAGAAAGTTAGCAAAGTAGTAAATGTGCAAGAAAATCGAATCACACACAGCAAACAATTCTCAATGTTATCTTCTATAATGCCTTGAGTTTGAAGACAAAAATCTCATTGTATCTTCACGATGAAAGTGGTGACCTTAATGGTCAATCATTGGCAACCATGATTTTAAAACATGCTATTGTGCTTATGGAGGCAACATTTTAAGCAAGGCAAAGGTGGTGGTTTGGAACAATGGCAGGTATGAAGGACTTGCTTTATATGCATACTATGCAGTCTAGCTTAAGACGTTCTTAGAAGAGATTGAAGGTGGATTATGGAACTCAAGGGTTACCATGAAAAGGATTAAAGCAAAGACTGAGATCTATTTAAAAGCCACGGTCATGAAGATATTAAAGATGTCACATGCAAAACCCTAGTAGTTGGAGTAATGAATACAGTGCAAAAGAGGATAGTGTGCTGGGGAAGATTTAGGGGATCTCCACATTATCTAATTATAGGGAAATACATCATTTATTTATTTTTTTAATTTAAAATAAATCATTCTAAACCCTATATAGGATACATTGATACTTCAAAAGCCTTGAAGGAATTTGAGATTATGCAAATATATGTCAAGTAACATTCATAAGGTTTAGAAAATCTTGATCGCTCTCTAGAATAGCCCATTAAACATGGGTTGTGCTTGAATGCACTACATAATTGATATAAGACAACCACTCTGCATATCAACCAGAGTTATAGGCTCTTTATTGCAGCAAGAGGTACTCTTCGATCATGCTATAATTACATCTTAACCTGTTAAACTTGAGACAACCTGAATGCACCCAATGATGATTGACACCTACATTATACAACCTGAATTAACTACATTATATGAGTGCCTCCATTTCTATCACAACATAGCCACATTAAACTTGGGTCACACATGAATGCATCGTGTATTTGTTATAGCACAACTGTGCCACATGACCAATAGAGTTATGGATCACATAATTACAGTCACAAGAATTTGTTCCTTGGTTGTGATCTTATGGTGATTCCACACAACAAAATCTGGACATGAAATTCTCAAAACCCTAACCTCTAAAAATGAAATCTGATGAGATGTTGCTTTAAAATATGATTTTCAAACCGAACTACAAATCGACTTCACAGAATTCTGCAAAAAGACAATGACTACCCTCAACCTGGCGATATCTTCTTGAATTTTTTCTGATTTTTCCCAAGAAAATCATCCTTAGTTCTCCACAAACTGTCTCAAGTAGAGCAAAACACTGTCGCAATAAATCAGGTGCGAACTTACTTTTCTTTATGTCGGCCACAATTTGATTTTTTTTAATTTTTCATGTTTGTTGAAAATTCGACGAAAATGATAGCCGACATTTCGACGAACCCCAGGTTCGTCAAAATTTCAACGAATGTCGGGGATAAACTTTCAAAAAATTGGAAATTACACATCAAATTTTACAAGCACCCGACGAACATCGAATTTTACATATTTCGTCAGACAGTTTCGTTGGATTTTGCAGTCAAATGTATTAGTGACTTGATTCAGACTCATTTGCAAAATATGAGACAAATGGACTGGCATTGGGGTTGGTAGTGTCATGTGGTGAGTCAGATGAATCTGAATGATGGTCATTAATGTTAGATGGTCAGATAGGCATGTTGGGATGAGGCCCAATGGGATCAAAAGATATTTAGGCTTGTCATTGTTCTGGGGGCAAAAGAATCTACCCCAGTCTTCTCTTTTCCTTGGGATTTCAGGGTTGTCATTATTTTGTGTTGGATCAATCTTAAACATTTTCCAAAATATTTCTTCGAAAGTAGGTTCTCCAGGCTCAAGAAATGATTTGTCAAGGAAAAAGTCACTCAGGGATCGTTGGGAGCCAAATTCCCATTCATGGGAGCAGATTTTAGTAAGGGAACCTTTAATAGTCTCGACACTTTTCAAAGCATTCACACACTCACCGGAAAGTACATTGGTACATTGATCATCCTTTTTGGGTAGCCCAAACCCTAATCCAAGATACTTTGGTATTCAAGAAGACATTATAGGTTCTCGCATTCCAGTTTTATTTTTGCCAAGGCCACTAGTTCCATCATAGCCTTTTACCTTCATTATATCATAGCCTTTTCCATACATTTGGACTGGTAATGTGGATGGATCTTTTAGGTCTTTGTAAATCCAAGTCAATAGGTCTTCAATGTATTATTTATTCATGTCACCCCATTTTATAAAAATTCACGTTGGAGGAACTTTGAATATTTCTTTAGGCTCCAATCTGAAACAATGTTGACCATGAGCCTTAGGAGACTTGGGTATGTTGGTGATGCAGTAGGTCATGTTCAATTAAAACACTCCAAAACCTTGGTCCTAAATCTTGACATTAGGATCGGCCTTCGAGATGGAGGGAGATGGTGTGGCAGAAGATGGAGTGAATGCGGATGTCTTGGCAAGTGTGGACGGGTCAATGTATTTGGAAGAAGAGGGAGTTGAAGCTTCTCAGTTGATGGGAACTTGATGTTCTAAAATACCCCTTAGGTTGGTGCAATACTGGAAAGGATCAGGGTCTCCATGTATAGTGATTTCAGTGTTGTCAAAAGGAAACTTTAGGCATTAATGGTAGGTGGATGGAACAACTTTGAGGGCATGGATCCAAGGTCAACCAAGTAGGATGTTATAGGGTAACTCGAGATCCAGGACTTGACAAGTTGTATCCACAATAATCGACCTCACTTGGATAGGAAGAGTGATAACACCCCGAGAGGAGCATTCTTCATCATCATACGCCTTTATAACTATACTCTTGGTGGCATCTACACAAGCATCAGAGAAGCCTAGAGACTTAACCAGTTTTAGGGAGCATATATTCAGTCCTGCTCCACCATTTACTAAAAATCATCTGACCTTATGTTTATGGATAAAGACTTCAATGTGTAATGCGTCATTATGAGAGGATTTTGGTGATGAATAGTCTTGGTTTGAAAATTTTATGTGATGGGGAGTAGTTAGGTATCCCACCATGGCTTCAAATTGGTTGACATCAATGTCATGAGGGATAGAAGACTCGTGTAGGGTTTTTTCAAGTATGGCCTTATGCGCAGGAGAAATGCGTAGCAACTCAAGTATAGAGATCTGAGTAGGTGTTTTTCCTAGTTGGTCAATAAGGTTGAACTATCCCTTAGGTTGTGAAAATTTGGTGGATGGACCTATTTGTGACTATTTAGCAGATGGGCCAAGTATCATAGTCTTTGGTTGTCTAGGGGGAGGAGTTCTAGCTATAGTGACTTTTCCACCATGGGTAGTGACATTACATTCAAGTGCTCTCTTAACAGTAATGGTATTGACATATTCATTGGCAACTCAGAGGTGGTTAATAATGGGTCCACCAGAATAGTCAAAGGTGATGTGAGTGTAATTAGCTCAGTTATTATTAGTCTTAGGACCTGATGTTGAGGGATTATTTGAACCATGGTCCTATAGTGGGTTCTTATGGATTGTATGGTCTGTGTTTGAAGCAAATTTTTTCCCACCCAGTTCAATGGTGCAATTTTCAATGAGATCTTGTACTAGATTCCTTAGTTGTCGACAAGAGGAGGTTTTATAACCCTTAGCACGATGTTAATCACATAATTCTTTGTCATCCCACCATGATGGTTTAAATTATCCAGGGTCATATGGCTTAAGGTCCTCTAATGTGATGATATTGTTTTGAAGGAGTTTCTTAAGGACATCTTCGATTGGTTCACCCAAGGGAGTGTATGTGCACCTCTTTGGGAATTTCCTGGTTTGACATGGTTTCCCTTGGTTTTTACTATTTTGATGGTTGTGAATATTTTGAATGGCATTAGCAATAGGTTTCGATGTGGTCATTGATGTGTTTTGTGGTTGAGCTCCTTTGAGATTGAGTACAAGACCCATTGTGTTTACTACCTTAGTGTCAACAACGCCATCGTTGGTGATGTGATTATTCTTGACACAGTATTTATTCTTGTCAGCAGGTGGATTTTTTTTTGTGTTCTTAGGGCTATATTTGAGCTCTCCTTTAGAAATAAGATCCTTTTCAAGCTGGAATCCCTTTTCGACTAGGTCTATAAAGGTGGTGCAACAATGAACTTGCAAGCCATATTTAAATGGGCCAAGGAGGTTTTGAAAAAACATGTCGACTTTTTCTTTCTATGGTATTTCGACATGGCAATGACTTGCTAAACTTCTCCATCTTTGGAAGAATGGAATAAAGGTATCACCCATCCTTTCTTGAGTAAGTGTGCATAAATTGGTAATGGAGACGTCTGCGTCAATGTTATAGGCATAATTTTGTACAAATCTATCTACAAGTTCATCCCATGACTTTATCCCATTAGGAAAGGTGGAAAACTGTTCAAGTGTAGAACCTGCAAGACTTCTAGGAGAGAGTCTCATCAAATAAGTATTTTCATAAGTGATGTCCATGCAATTGGTTGTAAATTCTTGAATGTGTTCAAGGGCATTTGTCTTGCCTTTGTATTTAGTAAAGTTTGGCACCATGTATCCAAGAGGGAAGTTTGGAATGTGTAGAGTCATGTTGAAAGGATAGGGACATAGGTCATATGATGGATGGGTCTTTGTCTATTGCATTTGCATATTCATTTTCTCCATCTTTTTTTGTAAGGTCGCAATTTGGGTTGTGAGTGCATCAATTATGGGGTTAATTGTAGCATCACACATACTAGTGATAGGTATTCTATGAGGACCCATTTGTTGTGAAGATGCATTTTTATTTGGTATGTATTGTTGTTGTGAAATGTATGACATGTTTTGGTTTGAAATTTGTTTGTATTGTGTGTTTTGATTAGGGATGTGTTGATGTGTATGAATGTGTGACACATACGTGGGGATGCGCCCTCTAGAAATGTTAGTCAATATTTATGGGATGTGTTGATCTTGGGTGTTTTGTTGTCCCAATGAATTTGTGTGTTGTTTCATTTGGTTGCCTTATCCAAATTGGTACATGTGTCCATGAGGAATGTTGGTGTTTTTCCTTTAGGGGATATGGGTATTGGTATTGAGTTGTGATGAAGTGTTGACATTAGGTTGGGGTTCTGGAATGGAAATCTGTTGTTTATTTATCCCAAAGCGGTTGAATGAATTTGTTCCCATGGAATTATTTGAAAATCCAAATAAAGGATTAGATGATGTTGTTCCCATGGTGCTAGACGAAGCTCCAAATAAGAGGTTTGAAGAACTTTCCCCCATTGATGAGGACCAAAGGTAGCTCCAATTGACTGTGAGGATGTTGTTGACATTTGAGGCATTGATTGTGACATGGCTTGTGACATGGTTGATGTTCCTCCAATGGATGTTGCATTGACTGTGCTAGAAGTGTTTTGATTGTAGGTGTTACTAGAGGTAGCATTGATGGTTTTTGTGGCACTTTGTGTGGTGGCCCCAATGTTATTGTTTGCATTGCTTTGAGATTGACTAGTGTTGGAGGTATTGTTTATGTTATTGTTTGCATCATGACTAGGAGAGGTTGCTCTTAAGGTATTAATGTCAAATCCATGTGGAAATTTGGTCCCTTGATGTAAAATCATTGCTCAATATTTGTCTTTATCTTGTAAGACCAATTCTTCCACAAAAGAGGCCACTTTAGGATTTTGAGTTGCAACTTCTATGTCTTCCTCAAATACATGTCCATGTTCATCTCTACGTATGAATGGTTGAAAGGGGTTGCATGAGGAAGATGGAATGTTCATGTCACTAAAAGGATTGATAAAAGATGTTTCTTGGTTCATGTCATTGGAAAAGTTATAGGTGTTGAAGTCTTGTCCAAAAGAATCCATTTGTCTTCTTTTTCTTTGGAGCCTAGTCTCAACCATATAATGATTTTGCTCAAATGAGGAAGATGAAAATGACAACTAAGTCTAGGAATGATATGACACTATATTTTTGGATTTTTTTTTTAATAAGGGATGCAAATGCAAAGGTCAAAATAATTTTGATGGACTTTTAGAAAAAGGTTTACTCTACCACTCAAGGCTTGATCTATGTCTCAATTTGGATTATCAAAGGACTTGTTGGGATGACTAAATGACAAGATGACAAAGTGAGGTTTCCTAACTAGACTTTTGAGTTAGAAAGGTCTCACAAAAATAAAATGACTAAAAGAAAGGACTTTGAATAAGTCCAATGATAACCTACTCTTGAAGGCAAGGATTTTGCAAAGTAATGGTAAGTTCTCCTATTCCAAAATCTGCAATATGATGATGACCTAAGGACTAGTTTATGGTCGAAAATCATGATGATGAAGTCTAAGGATGCAACTAAAATTTTGTAAGGATGGACCTATGGGAGAATGCAAACTAAAAGATGCAAAGAAGGAAGGATTTGAGCAATTCCTTGTCTAGTTTTTAACAAAGGCCACTGGAGAAAGATGTTTGACAGTAAATGTAAAATGTTTGGACTCGGGTCTTGGATTATGATAGTATTTTTGTTTTTGTTAGGAAATTGTGTCATTTCAAGTCACAGATGCATTGCAGGATGTCAAACGTGTCTCAAGATAAGCAAATGCATCATTTCAGGTTACAGATGTGGCACAGTAAAGCAATTACGTTGTTCAAAAATTCAAATGTAGTTCAAGATAGCTAGATGTGTTGCAAAGGGCAGAAAATGTGTTACAGTAGAGTGATTGTGGCATAAAAAGTCTCAAATGCGGTTCAATAGAGAAAATGTGTTGCAGACAGATAGGGAGGTCTAATTTTTTTGCAATTTTGGAAAAAAATTAGATTTGTTTGAGTGTGAATGTTTGTTTCCAGGTCTGTGAAAGGTGTTTATTTGTTTCAATGTCTCAACAAACACTTGGAGAACAAAATATTTTGTCTTTGAATGATGAAACATGCACAATGAAGACAAGCACAATCCTAGGTTAGGCAAGGACTATATTTGCTAGATTCCATGTGGGTTTCCCCAGCCACACTTATTCTTAGCAGGTGATCAAGAAGCTTGGATGCACAGGCTCCCCCTTACATTGCACTCACTTCTTAGGTCAACCAAGCTTCAAGCCTCCATAAATATCCCATGGCATACTTCTCACCTCTAATAAGAACTGTGAGAATGTGGATGTCTTGGCAACGACCATTGTTGTACTAGCAAATAGATGGGTTTTTGGAAACTACACAAAAGTTTTTTAGTTCAAGACCCCCATTTGAGTGGCCACATATGGGGAAAGATTATCTCCGATAAGGAGGAACTCCAACCTAAAGAGGCTACACTGAACATGGTCTTGGGGAATTCACTTGTCTGTGTGACACATCCGCATTTGTAATCCTAAGTTTTCCATTAAGATTCACATTTTTATACTAGTCAGGGTAGCTCGGCTAAAGAGCTCTATTGCTGGTTTGAGTCTCCTTGGGGTGAGTACTTTTTCCCACCAAGGAAGACCCAATTCCTAGAGTCAATAACAGTTTCTCTTGTACCCATGATCACACAAGTTCGCAAGGGGAGAGGATACTTCTATTATTGAATCGAGGTGACACAAAATTGGAGACACTTGTAAATTTTAGTTACCAAAGTTATAATGTGAGGAAGAAACTTAAGACAATTTGTTCTTTTTAAACTTTTAACTTGATGTGAGAAAGACAAAGTTCATTGTAAACCCATGACGTGAGAATGCATGTTCATTTTAACCATATGAGTTTCAATGCATGATTATGTTCATTTTAAGCCCATGACATGAGAATGCATGTAAATTTTAACCATATGAATGTGAATGCAAGTTGTTTTTTATTGATTGCTTGCTTAAGGAATTGAAAATGTGATAAGAAAATCAACAAAAACAAGGTTAGACTTCTCGCCACATGTTGGAAATAGAATGTTAGTAACCCAAAACCCCTAAGCTACTAAACGAAAAAGAGAAATATGAAAAAAATCTGCAAAATCCAAAAATAAAATTTTACTAGATGATTGCGTCATTTTGCAGGTCAAATGCATCACAGGGTAGAATCTGGAAATTGCCAGGCAGATGTGTCATTTTGCACAGCGAATGTTTCTTGGGGCCGAAGGTTGAAATCTGTAGAAAAATGTGTTGACCTGCAAAGCAAATGCATCGCGGTAAAACATATGCGTCATTCTACAAAACATATGCGTCACGACAGAGAAAATGCGTCGCGGTATTTTGAATGTGTTTTAGAAAAAATCAAATGTGTTTCGTTGTACCTGTACTTGCAAAAATGAAAAATGTCATACGGAACAAAACAAAATGCACGATTTTGGCGTCGGGTTCACCAATGTAGCTTAGGGAAAAACCTAGGTTAGCATATTAGAGCATAAAAGAAGATAACCCAAAGAAAACAATGAAGCACAAAGGAGTAAATAACATGAAAACAAGGAAATATTTTACCAAATGTCTTCAACCTCCATGATTGACCTCCATTGCTACAATATTATATTTTCCCTCAGATTTATGATGAGCAATTTATGATAATGACAATGTCCTAAACAAATGTTGAAGGATTCTATTATAAATGCAACAAAATGCAACTAAGCAACTATGAAGCAAGCCTAAAGTATGCAAATTCCAAGATGCCAAGAGATGAAGTGTATGCAGTATATCAAATGAGGCCAAAATTGCCATTTTATAGAAAAGTCAATTTTGGGTGAATGGCCAAGATTGAAGATTGAAAAATGCCCTAGAATCAATGGTCAAGATTGAATGTGACAACCCATAATTAGGGTTAGGGAAAAATTAGGATAAATTTGAAATGAATGGTCAAGATTTGATTTTAGAAAATCAAATCAAGGGACAAGATTGCATGTGATAAGGAGATAAGGATGGCACAAAAAAAGAGAAAGCTGGAAAATCAAATAATATTAGAAATTATTTGATTAAGAGGAAAAGCTATTGTTTTGAATTAAAAATTAATTTAATTCAAAAGGTGGGACCATGTGACAGTAAATAATTAATTTAAATTATTTACTAAGAGAGAGAAAATTAGAAAGTGAGACAATTTTAAATAAATTTTCTTTATTTAAAATTAGGAGAATGCTAAGGTGGACAATTAAATAAATTAAAGAATTTATTTAATTATAAGAAGATATTTGGAAATTAGTGACGTATTTAAATAAATAAATAAAATTTACTTATTTAAATAATCAAGAGAAAATAATGGACAAAGGATAATTAATTAAATAAATTTAAGAATAGAGAGACATTAGGATATTAACGATGTATTTAAATAAATAAATAAAATTTATTTATCTAAATAATCAAGAGGAATAAAAGACATGAATTAATTAAATAATTACGAATTATTTAATTAATAGTTGAATTAGACCATAGGACATAATTAAATATTTTAATTATGCTGGGAAGAAAGAGGACAAAATAGAACTTGCAGGCCTAGGTCATTTTTATGTGTCTACAAGAGCATCTTGGATGCTTTCTTCTTCTTTGTTTTGTTCCTCTTCTTGTATCATGGCCTCTCCTTTATCAGGCTCAATAGATTCCACATTTTCTCTAGCAATATTTTCTTCTTCTAGTGTTGTCCCCTTGTTCTCTTTGTGTTCAACTTCAACTTCCTTTCAGGCTCAACACTCGTTTCTTCTATATTATTTTCTTCTTTATCTTTCTCTTCTTCTTGGGGCATTTCTTCATGTTGTAGGCCCTCATCTTAGCTAGTTTGTAGATGTTCATCAACCTTCTTTGTATCCATACCTGTATCTATTTTCCCTTCATTGGAACGATGTCCCTCTAGATTTGCCTCCTCATCCTTGTGTTTGTTGGGTTGCTCCTCTTTAGGCTCTTGATTCAAGGTCTCCACATTAGTAGGCATCAAATTTACCTGCATCTCCCTCCTCGGGCATTTGTTTCCCTTCTTCATTAGAGGCTACTCTATCTAGATTAATCCTTATTCCTCCCTCTAGATGCTCAAAGTAGTCATCACAATCAAAGTCCTCTGGTTCCTTGGAAATATCTTCTATTTCTTCCTTAGGTTGTTCTACACTTAGCTTATCCATTTCTTTAGAAATTTGCATTGGTGCCTCCATTTTAGGTGGCTCAGTAGGAGGTGGAGGGAGAGGAAAGGGAGTAGTAAGCTGGGCCATTAGTGTTTTAACTTGAGGACTGAGGATTACATCAAAGAGCTTAGATGGCACATTTTGCAAATATGTAGTGAAGGCATGTGGCAAGGAGAGGGGTGCCATAGAGATTGTTGGTAGAGAAGGTGGCAGTGGAGGAAGGAGCGAGGAAGATGACAATGGGGAAGTGGTGGAGGATGAAGAATCAAGCACCACCATAGGAGTGGTTGGAGAAGCAGAGGTGAGGTGGACAAAGATGTCCATAGTAGGTGGAAACGAGATAGGTAGTGATTAAGGAGTGGAAGGAGATGGGATAGTGGTAATGGTTGATGGGAGTGCAATGGTGGTAGGTGGTGGTGATCATGGTCATTTGATTTCTTCCTCTTCTTTATGTGAGGATCCCTCCTCTTGGATAGTGAGCATTTCGAGAAAAAAGGTTCCCACCCTCTTCAACTTCTTTGGTTGCCTCGGTCCCTCTGTTGACTTCCGAGTATACACCTTTTGTTTTGGCTACCACTCAGATGTATCTTTTCTTTTCCTTGATCTAGTAACGGGAAGAGACTTAGGAACCTCACTCGATGAGCCTACAACGGTGCCACTATCTGTTTCACTTTCCATCTCATCTTCAAGCTCCCCATAAGTTAGCTCCATGCCTTGCTCGTGCAATTTCTTTATTTGATCATCTATCCATTGCTTGGTTATTTGCTCTACAGTGCAAATAAAAACCTTCAGGTCTATGACCTCTAGCACATTCTAGTCGATGATGGGTAGTGGCACATTGATTAGAGCATTGTACCTCTCATCGAGGACATTATCATATTCAACAATTTGATCAGGAATTGGGTCTAAATTAATGGCCTTTACGAATTGGGCAGTCATCCCATATATTGTTTCCTTATGATGCAGAGGGTCAGAGATCTTGAAAGAAATTCACCAAGTTACAAGAATATCAATGGTTCACTCACAACCTTTCAACTAGGCACAAACCTGGAGATAAGGCTTCAACTTTGCATTCATGACCTATTTGCTTCCCTTGTGGTTCCAAACAACTGAAATGATCTCAAAGGACTTAACCTAACTTGACTCAAATGGGTTTCAAGCCCTAACCCTCTGTTTTGAACAAAACTCACCTTTGCTCCACAACTAGCCTTCTAGCCCTATTAGGCCTTTGGCGAAGGATTCTTGACTTTTCCCTCAAACTTTGCAAATTAACCTCCAATATAAAGATTTTTTCAGGTGTGGTTTGTGATGACAAACATCATGTCAACTCCTAGGCATCACTTGTTTCAGACAATCTTTCTTCAAACCCTGTTGTTTCCTCAAAATTAGGCCTAATTAGCCCTATTTTTGAAAGCAACCCCTCTTCAAATTTGTCCCCTAACCTTGAAACTCTCAAAAATCTTCCAAAACATTCCCAAACCAAATATTTTCAGACTTTTAATCTTCTAGGTTACTCTTAACATGCCCAATTACAAAACCCTCCCTAAATTGGCTTAAAACTAGGGCTTTTTGATTCTAGGACTTCCAAACACTTTCAGGTCTTAAATTTTGACTTTTCACCATTCATTCATCATTGCTCAACTACTGCAGCTCAAAAATGTACCTCTTGTTAAGGCAGATTCTCCACTGCTATACCCTAGGGTCCATCTTCATGCCCTTTCCTTTGCTAATTCACTGTGCACATGTTAGTTTTCCTCTTCCCTACACATTTCTTTGTTAGTTTCTTATAATAAATGTCATATGTGATCCATTTCATAGATGTTCAGTCATAATACTCCATGAAATGGATCATTCCTTCATTAAAAACTCTCAAAACAGAGCAAAATCTGTATTTTCCTGTAGACAGTCAGCAAAAACATGCAAGAATTGATCTATTTCCTTTATCAGAACATGTGAAAGGTATCAAATCTTGTAAATACAAACCCCTAAGGCATCCAAAAGCAGATAACTTCAATAGAAATTAATGGATCATCAAGAAAACACAGAAAATTGCTTGAAAACAGGAATTTTTGTTGAATTTTTTGAGGATAGTCCGTACAAAGCTTTCACCAATCACCTAACCTCCGTAAAAATGAACATTTTAGGGTTATAAACCCATTCTCCAACTGATCCAACCGATTTGGATTGATTACATTGCTTAATTAACTCTAAAATGCTAAAAACTCCCTTTCCCGCCTAAACTAAAATTCAAAAATTTGAAATTGCAAACTTGAAATTTATTAAAAACCACCACCTAAAAACTATTGGATCTTCAATATCCAAGTTTATTTGACCAACCTAAAGCATTAGATCACTAATCAAATCCATAGAACATAATTTTCCCTTTACATTGCATTTTTAACCTAGATTCCTTATTAGGAACCTTAGAACTTTTAACATTCTCATTACATTTATTCATCCCAAATGCCATTATAGGCTCCAATAGGTCATAATTGATGCTTTGACTTGTTTGAAAGGTCCTCCTGACCCCTGCACACTCCTGATCCTTGAAGTGCTCCTTGAAGGCCCTAGGTGCTCCTGCACCATTCTCCCCAGGAAAGAAAGAACTCTTGCCCCAAGAAGTGTCCCATGTGTTGCCACCAAAAGACCTTTTGCTCTCATGTGTTTTCATCTTCCAATGAGCAGGTATGTAGTCCCCCAAAGTCAGTGTCTTCCTCTTCTGCCAATCTACATTCTTGACAGAACCAAAATATGGATTAGTGTGTCCTCTTTACTGCTTGATAATAGTGGGTTCTTGTGCCCTGCTCCTCCCCTCATTCCACTATCTCCTTTGTGAAAGAACTCCACCATTATTACCCTCAATCATAGGGCATTCAATTCCTCCAACCTTGATACTGTCCAAATCCCACAAGGTCTGATTTGAAGGACTGTCCACCTTATAACCCTGCTGCAACTTGTCTTTTTTCAGCCTACCAATGTCTTCCCCTGTTTCACCCTGCTTATTCACCTGCAAACTCTTCTCAAAACAAATCACAAAACTATCATTAGACTGCTCCAAAGACAAAGGAACCAACTGATATCTAACATCTCCTTTGTGAACCAAATATGTATTAAGAAATCCATCATGCAATGTCCTTCTAACGTACTGCCATGGCCTTCCCAAGATGATATGACCACAAGTCATTGGAATGACATCACAAAGCACCCTATCATGATATGAACCAATTGAGAAATCGACAAAAGCTCTCTTACCAATCTCTACATGTTGTCCTTGAGTTACCCAAGTGGCCTTGTAGGGAGTAGGATGATCAAATGTTTCAATCCCTAGCTTGGTTATCATATCAAGTGAAACTAAATTGCTATGTGACCCTGAATCTATGAGCAATCTGCAGATCTTACCATGACTGAGACAATTTGTTTTGAAAATAGTTACCTTTGGTTCTTGATGAAGTCTTTCTCCTTGCTTGATCATAAGAAACTCACCATCAGTCACAGGGTCTGCCATGAATGTTTTTGACTCCTCCTTCTTGTCTTCTTCTTCTTGTACCAAGTTAGCTCTCCTTTCTCTGCCCCTATCAGCTTGTTCCCATTTAGGACACTTGAAGGAAGGATGCCCTGGTTCATTGCAATTGAAACACCTACCTGTGAATGGTCCTCTACCTTGTCCAAATCTGCCTCCTCCTCTAGGAGTGTATCCACCTCTTTGATCATAAAATATCTCTTTGCCTTTGTCATTGCTGCTCTTATCATTACTGCCTTGTCCTTGCTCTCTATTACCTTTACCCCTATTTGAACTACCTCCTCTTCCACCATTGCTTGATCTTTCTTGCTTCCTTTTCACCTTTTCTTCTGCTCTAATGGCCAACTGAAAACATTCTCCCAATGTCCTTGGCAATTACAAACCAATCTCATCTTGTAGATTGTACCTCAAGCCATTGTGTACCTGGCTATTTTCTCATCCTCTTCTTCATAACCTCCTCTGATACTAAGCTTGTGAAATTGCTCAGTATAGGACATCACATCCAAGTCCTTTTGCTTTAAATTCTGCCTCATCCTTTTCACATGAATGGTATGATCAGATGGTAGGAACTGCTCCTTGACCAAACTCTTCATCCTTGCCCATGTAGAGACCTTTGCCAATCCTCTAGCCATCCTATCATTCTGGAAACTAGTCCACCATGTCAATGTTGTGCCTCTCAACTTGGTTTTAGCAAACTTAACCTTCCTCTCTTCATCCATCTCCTCAAACTCAAAGTAGTTTTCTAAGGCATCAAGCCATCCCAACACCTCTTCACTATCCATCTTCCCTTGATAGATAGGCAAGTCTATGTGACTCTTCCCTCCATGACCTTGTACTGCCTTCAACAATCTCAGTAACCTCCTTTCCTTAGGGTCCTCTATCTCATCAGCTTGTTGTTCCTGATTTACCCTCACATGCTCTTCATCTTCATCATTGTTTTCTTGGTCTTCTTGTTCTTCTCTCCTCCTACTCCTCTCAAGGCTATTTATCCTTTCCTGCATATTGTCTTTCTCTCTTCTCCATTGCCTTTCTTCTCTTGCTCTTGCTGCTTCTTGTTCCCTTCTTTCTCTTCTCTCCCTCTCCAAGATCTCCTTCAACTCTTCCAACTCTCTTGCCAATTGGTTTTTTGGTGCCATTTCTATTTCTCCAATCCCTAAAGGACCTACTCACTGCTCTGATACCACTCTGATGCAGATGGTCAGAGATCTTGAAAGAAATTCACCAAGTTACAAGAATATCAATGGTTCACTCACAACCTTTCAACTAGGCACCAACCTGGAGATAAGGCCTCAACTTTGCATTCATGACCTATTTGCTTCCCTTGTGGTTCCAAACAACTGAAATGATCTTAAAGGACTTAACCTAACTTGACTCAAATGGGTTTCAAGCCCTAACCCTCTGTTTTGAACAAAACTGACCTTTTCTCCATAACTAGCCTTCTAGCCCTATTAGGCCTTTGGCGAAGGATTCTTGACTTTTCCCTCAAACTTTGCAAATGAACCTCCAATCTAAAGATTTTTTTAGGTGTGGTTTGTGATGAAAAACATCATGTCAACTCCTAGGCATCACTTGTTTCAGACAATCTTTCTTCAAACCCTGTTGTTTCCTCAAAATTAGTCCTAATTAGCCCTATTTTTCAAAGCAACCCCTCTTCAAATTTGTCCCCTGACCTTGAAACTCTCAACAGTCTTCCAAAAAATTCCCAAACCAAATATTTTTAGACTTTTAATCTTCTAGGTTACTCTTAACATGCCAAATTACAAAACCCTCCCTAAATTGGCTTAAAACTAGGGCTTTTTGATTCTAGGACTTCCAAACACTTCCAGGTCTTAAATTTTGACTTTTCACCATTCATTCATCATTGCTCAACTACTGCAACTCAAAAATGTACCTCTTGTTAAGGTAGATTCTCCACTGCTATACCCTAGGGTCCATCTTCATGCCCTTTCCTTTGCTAATTCACTGTGCACATGTTAGTTTTCCTCTTCCCTACACATTTCTTTGTTAGTTTCTTATAATACATGTCATATGTGATCCATTTCATAGATGTTAAGTCATAATACTCCATGAAATGGATCATTCCTTCATTAAAAACTCTCAAAACAGAGCAAAATCTATATTTTCCTGTAGATAGTCAGCAAAAATGTGCAAGAATTGATCTATTTCCTTTATCAGAACATGTGAAAGGTATCAAAGCTTGTAAATACAAACCCCTAAGGCATCCAAAAGCATATAACTTCAATAGAAATCAATGGATCATCAAGAAAACATAGAAAATTGCTTGAAAACAGGAATTTCTGTTGAATTTTCTGAGGACAGTCTGTACAAAGCTTTCACCAATCACCTAACCTCCGTAAAAATGAACATTTTAGGGTTATAAACCCATTCTCCAACTGATCCAACTGATTTGGATTGATTACATTGCTTAATTAACTCTAAAATTCTAAAAACTCCCTTTCCCGCCTAAACTAAAATTCAAAAATTTGAAATTGCAAACTTGAAATTTATTAAAAACCACCACCTAAAAACTATTGGATCTTCAATATCCAAGTTTATTTGACCAACCTAAAGCATTAGATCACTAATCAAATCCCTAGAACATAATTTTCCCTTTACATTGCATTTTTAACCTAGATTCCTTATTAGGAACCTTAGAACTTTTAACATTCTCATTACATTTATTCATCCCAAATGCCATTATAGGCTTCAATAGGTCATAATTGATGCTTTGACTTGTTTGAAAGGTCCTCCTGACCCCTACACACTCCTGATCCTTGAAGTGCTCCTTGAAGGCCCTGGGTGCTCCTGCACCACCTTCTGACTTGTCTATCATCATCACAGTTTTCCCAAAAGTCTTCAATGTGTGGTCTATGGGTATAATTCCTCTCAACCTACTTCTTTAGTTTTCTGAGAGGATCCAAGCCTCCTCTCTCTGTGTGTAGCTCTAGGTTGTATTTTGCAAGATCCTTTTTTTAGTTCTTAGTACACAAGGCAGGAGGGAAGTAATACATCCCTTGCCTGAATGTAAGGGGATATGGAACCCCAGCACAATTCTTATTATGCAAAAAGGTGTGGGAATTTTACAACTGTCGATTAAGCTCCAACAATATGATTCTATCATTTGGGTAATGGGGAAGCTAATAGGGTTTTCCCAAGAATCCTTCTACTATGATATATGTAAATTTAGGGAACTGGATGAACTAGTACTTGAAACCTTTCACTACAGCTTTGGCACTGTGGGACATTCTCCCATGGTAGTCTCCTCCCAGGGTCCTAATGATGTGCCCAATCAAGGCATCATTAACCCTTCTATAATCTTTCTTGAAATTTCTATATTGTAGTTGTGGGTAGAAATCATACACCTTAAGTTCCCCCTTCTTCGTTCCTAGTGTCCCAACACAGTCTAATCCTTTATAAGGGAACTTCACAGCTAGAAGGTAGACTAGGTAAGAAGTCATGTAGAATTCAAAATCATTCTTTACTACTATGAGCTGATTGTGCAAGTTCTCACTAATCATTTTAGCCCAGTGGAACTTCGCATTTCCCCGAAGGATCTCTTCTAAAAAATAGAACATCCACTCCTCAAAGAGTGAGGAAATGGGAAGGCCCATTACTCTACTTAGGAGAGTCACCAAGTCATTAGTTTCCTCTACAAAGTTGCTTTTGTATAGTGTTTGAGGTACCTTGTTGGCACTGCCCCTCTTTTCTTTTAGCCATGTCTGGTTGATTGTTCTTTTGCAGCCTATGGGGTCTTCTTGTCATACTTCAAAGGAAAACTCTTTTTCAACTACCTCCATTTTATCAAAAAGGTGGATACAAAATTTTTTCCCAATGGACTGGGGAGACAATTCTTCCAGTACTCTCCCATTGGCGGTGACCATCCTTCTGTTTTGAGCGTGATAACACTCTTGACAAACAAAAACCAATTTTGGAGCAACTAAAGCGGGAGGGAAGCCTGTTGCCTTAGCAAGTCCACCCTTCTTGATTCTTAAGGCCTCCTCTATTTTAGGGTCTACCATGACCCTCTGTATGACTCATTGATACTAACATGCCCTATATCAGTATTCGTAACCTTACTCTAGTTGGAGGTGATTTTCAAGGTACACTTGACCCCATGGAACTCATACTTCATTTGTGCCTTCTCCTCTTTTCCTCTTGGAGTCCTTGTTGGTTTCTTTCCTTTGTTATCCTTCTCTATCGGCTTCTCAATTGGTTCCATAAATTATGCACACAAAAAATATAGTAAGTGTTTTGAAAGATTGGGAGGGAAAATTTTATTTAAACCATGCAAACATATCATCAAGCACATCCATATACCCTTAAAAAATCATTACATTCATCATATTTTATCATTTTAAGCCCATTTGTAATTTTTGTAGAAATACGGGTCTGGAGGTGCAGGTTTCTGCCTCATGGAATCCATCGGGGTGAAAGCCTTAAGGAATGACACAAGGAAGACGGACTTCTGCAGGCATCCACCCGATGGTGAATTTCCACATGCTTTGATTGTTGAGAAAATTTTGCATGAAGTCATTGGGCATGTGCACAAATTTTTGATGGAAGTACCTAGAATCACTTCCCCTTTGTCAAGTTGGTCTTTTGGGTTTATGCGAGGAATGAGGATGTGGTGGCTACTGATGGGGTTTTTGCTTTAGTTTTTCTATCAAGATACATCATTAGGTAAGCGGTGTTCCACAAGCAGAGTTTCACATGGTAGAATCTGCAAGGTCTCTTGGTCAATTTTAGTCTTCAACATTTTGGCACGTGCATGGAATCATTCTTAGTCATTTTTCTTAAAGCCTTGATCATATTGTTAAGTACGGGAATTAGGTATGTGGAGGTTGTGAGGTGGGTCACCGTTGGAGTCTTTTCTGCAAGACAATGACTTTAGATAGGTGTCATTCTATGGAGGGCAACCTGCATGGTGGGACCCGCAAATGCATTTTTCTCTTAACTTTCTTAAGTTTTGCTTGAGTGTGATCTTTAACTTTAGGCTAGTGCTATTTTGAAGCCATCAAAAATTTGGAGGGTGAAAACTACTACTGGAAAGGCCGCATATGATCTATCATTAAACAACGGCTAGGATGGGTCATACTTTTGTTGGTGGCGACCCACATAGGTGAATTTGTATCAACATTTTGACTTGGGAACTTTGGAATTTCATACTCTAGTGTAGGCTCATGAAGGCGATGGGTGTTAGGAACGCATAGTGGGAATCCACATTTGATTTTTCATTGGGGATGTCACTACCGAGATGGACTTCTGCATGAGGCAATTCGCAAGGCGAGATTTGCAATGGTCTAATTGATTTATGGATTTTGACATTTGGGACCCAAGTGTGGGGGTTTAGGGAAGTGGTCAATGCGAGGATCACATGGTGGAGATCCATGTAGGGTTTTCCATTAAACAATGGCTGGGGCATGATGACCTTGTGCGGATGGTGGCTTGCAGGGGTGGACCCATAAAAGATGTGTTGGATTAAAGTATCAAGTTCATAGTTGTTATTTGCAGAAGTGAGGAATGCAGAATCTGAGTGGTGGAAGGACATAGGGGTCTTTCCATTTGATAAGGGCCAAGGGGACATGGGGTTTTGCATGTGGAGACCTGCAAGGATGGGCTTGTGTAATCCTATGAAATTATTTGTTTTATTGAGTGAGTGTTTTGCACCTTAGCGGTGATATTGAAAGCGGGATGACCAGAGCAAGGACTGCATGGAGTTAGTCGTTCACCAATTTTGAAAGGGAAGTAGACTTATGCAAATGGGATTTCGCAAACCCCTTCATGTTTCACTGTTTATGTTAGTTCAACGAGAGTTTGAAGATTTGAATGTGGGGGGTCGACGAAGCAAGGGTGGCCACAATTTTCACAGCTTCAATGACATTTGGGATGGGCCTCCTCAGTTGAGAACCTGTGAAGAAGCTTGAACATTCTAGCACTCTGTCGAGGTAGGTTTTTCTCGAGTTTAAAATCTTGAAGAGCAATAAAACCCTAGACATAGATCTGGCTACAGACTTCAAATGCACATAAATTAAGAGATGAACACGTAGCTTTTAGTTGTGCAAGTGGAGGAGACAAATCAAAACCTATGCCTTCAAAATTTCTTTAGCATGTGCACTCCCCAAATTTGAAATTTGCGAGTGAAAATTATAGGTCCCGTTGAGGAGTTTTTATAGGCACTCAGGCACTAATGGCCACATTAATTGTAGGTAGGACAGGGGCATGGGTTGGTGAGGATACGGAAACCTGATGGCCAAAATATTTCAGGTTGAAGATCATGTGGAAAAGTATGATGCAAGATCCACATTCTGGGCGAACATGGGTGGAATTCCATAGGGAACGAAAAATAAAAGGCAGAAATCTATGAGGGGAACCCATGATGGAAGACCCGCAAAAGGCGAAGGATGAGGCAACCTCGAAACGACAAAACCCGCATGTAAAATTCCATAAAGGCCTGAAACCTCATGAAACTTGGGTGAATTATTTTTTCCAAGAGGGATTTGTAAATTTTAAGGCTCATGAGCAACTTAAGCTTAAAAATAGGGGCACACAAAATAGGGAAAAGGAAAAATGACTCAGCAAAAGTGAAACGAAAAGAGGGGGTCCCCAGTCTAAATGGGGTGTGTGTGCTATAGGAACAAAAAACATCATTTGCATGCTTCACAAATCCAAATTAGGTCAGTCATAACTAGAAAACATGAAATATGAAGTAATTCGGCCTTCACATCATTAGCGGTACATAAGAATGATAAATCATTATTTGAATCTATTTTAGATGAGTTGAAATGACCCATAAAAACCTTCAAACACTCCATAAGCTCCACTCACACTTGAAATTATGGCACACATCATCAACATGACTTAGTCGACCTCAAAGAGCATCAACCAATAGAACATCCATTTCTTACAACAACCTATACAAGAGAAGCTAGAGAATAATTTTTGGAGAAACAAAAAAAATTGCATGATATTCAAGAACATTCTCATACATCCCTTTCACAACTTCATGCAGTGACAAGTTGGCACAAGCCAATAGACATTGAAACTAGTCACTAGATAATATAGTATTGCATAGTGTCACTTCTAACTTTCTCTGGGGTAGGGTTATTGACATGGAAATTTGGATATAGCACCTTCACATCTCAATGAACTTATCTTTTGATCTACACAACCATGAATTCAAATATGTGAGAAAATTAGAGCCAACCTTTACACCTCTATGAGCATCCTCACAGAATCAACATAGACTTCAAACCACCACTTTCAAAAACACCTTTTTGGAAACCCAAAAGACTTGAACCTTGGATAAAAAAGATTTGAGACACCATGAATCTATCTTCCAATCCACAAGAGAAAAACATCATCAATGAAGAAATTTAGATCATTTCTTATATACTTTGGCAACTGAATAGGTATATTACAATACACTCCATAGAAATTTTGGCATCAATGACAACCAAACTGTAAAAATATCCCCCTTTATCATTAATGGAAAAACTATCCTCACTCCACTTGGGTGCACAATCTCTCCCCCTTGTACATCAAGGACAGAGAGCAAAGGACTCCCCCTTTTGAAAATATATCTTTCTTGAACCAACTTATAGGCTCCCCCTGTTAGTATCAACAACTACCTACTCCCCCTGAGAGGTAGCTCCCATCAGTACAGGAACAAAGATATGATTTGAATTACTCCCCCTAGAAAATGCACCAACTATGAATCTAGGAAGGAGGGGCAATTACCCCTAACTTTTTCTTGAGATATTCAAATGTATCCTTTGTAAGTGACTTTGTAAAACTTTCTGCAACCTGATCCTTTGTAGATACATACTCCAACTTCACTTCTTTATCTACAAATTTCTCTCTCAGAAAGTGATACTTGATTGATATGTGCTTGGTTCTAGAATGCATCATTGGATTCTTTTAAATATTAATAGCACTTGTATTATCACATAGAATAGGAATAGGATCATCATACTTTATCTTGATATCCTTTAATGTTTGCTTCATCCACAAAAATTGAGTACAATGAGATGATGCAATAATATACACTACTTCTGCTATTGATAAAGATACTAAATTTTTCTTCTTACTATGCCATGAAACCAATCCATTTCCCAAAAATAAAGCACCATCACTGGTACTCATATCATTACCACAACCCACCCAATCAACATCAATGTATGCAATCAAATCAAATTCATTACCTTTTGAATACCATAATCCATAATCTAGAGTTCTCTTAAAATATCTTGAGATTCTCTTGACTACATTCACATGAGTTTCTTTAGGATTAGCTTGAAATCTTGCAACCAAATATACATACATGCATAATATCAAGTCTTGAAGCAATTAAATACAATAGGCTTCCAATCATAGATCTATATAAAGTTTGATTTGTTGGAAAAATGAAGAAGATTGACTATCTCTATAGTCTTGTGTTATCATTGATGTCACCATATTGTGATTACAAGTTTAAGGTTGTGCCTGATTTGGTATTTTGGTTTGGTATTTGAATCGGTATTCATGCTACTCCCTTTGGTATTCTAGTCCGCACTCCTCCATAGTCAACAGTTATTGCTCAAGGTTTTGGGAAATTGCCTATGATTGTTGAAGGCATACATGTTTAGAATATTACGTGCTTTGGTGCTTGTACAGTGTTGTGGCAACCAAAAAAATGTTTATTGATTTTTTCTTGAAGTCTATTCATGGCCGACCTCTTGGGGTAATTATAAAATGGTGAATTAATTTTTTTCTATGCGGATACATGTGCGATCTATTTTTTATCTATACTGACTTAATATAGCGTGCTAGAAGTTTGAATTACTTGGAAATATTTTGTGGATGATTGGGGCTGATAGTTGGTATTGGTGTAAATATGAAGTGCATCTAATTAGGCCAACCTAATTGATGCCTGCAGATAGATCAAGTATATATATGTAAATGTTGAACAAGTTTTGGAGCAATCATGAATGAAAAAGAATTAAGATATAGATAGAGTGTGATTGATGAGGCAGTAGAAAATATGAAAGTGAATGAATATAATGAAGTGTGTCAAGTCAGTGTATTGAGCATCACCGGAATTGTATCAACACTTGTTAGGTGCATTATTCTCAATTCATTTTGGCTGTAAAGCCTTATTTTGTTCTATAAATCCTTTTTGTAGGTAGTGAGCCTCCCTATAAGCAGTGAGCTTTTGTATCTGGGCAGTGAGTCCTTTCTGGGTAGTGAGCCCTTGGCAGTGAGCCTTACAATTTTTTGTTCTAGAACAACTCTATATTGTGAGTTAATCCTCACAGTGGTTTTTCCCTCATGATGTTTTCAATGTAAAATCTGGTGTTCAGTGTGTTATCTTACTTTCTATTTTGTATCTCTTGCTTATGTTTAATAACAAAACAGTGTGATTGTGGAATGGATATGTGTTGAAGTTTTAAAGTTAAATTTTTGGGACAACTAATTCACCCCCCCTCTTAGTTGTCCTGCATCCTTTAACAATTGGTATAAGAGCTTTGGTTCCTCGGTGAAGAACTTAACCACTTGAGGAGGATCCTGAAGATTGTTTAGATGGATGATAAAGGACAGATCCAGACTGCTCTTGAGGATCTTGACAAAGTGAAAAGAGAAAACAGAGATCTGAAGGAAAATATTGATGATACAAATGAATGTGTCTGAAAGTTGAAAGAACAACGAAAGAAATTCATGGAAAGACATAGGGAAGTAAGTGAACAGCTGAAACAAGAGATAATTGGACTGAAGGTGTCGGTAGAAGAAAATAAAAGAATTGAAGAATGTTTGAATACTATTGTGCAGAACAAAGCTGATGAATGCACTAAACTTGAATAGGAGGTAGTGAATCTGAGGATGGAACTGGAGAAGGAAAAGCTTTGTGAGAACAAGTTCAAATCTAGCTTCGATAATCTTGAAGAATTGATTGTTCGACAAAAATCAAGTAAAGACAAGGCTGGTTTGGGAAATGATGCAAGTGAAAGCTCTAAGGGAAATAAAATGACTTAGGACAAGGGTAAGTAGAAGAGGAAGTTTGCAAGAAGACAACTTGTGAGACAACCTAATGTAGAAAGGTATACCTCCTTCAATGGTATTTGTTTTTCCTGTGATAAATATGGTCATAAAGCAACAAAATACAGAAGAAAAATGAATCAGAATTAGTTTCCTGGCTCTTTCTCTGGATAATGTTTTTCATGCAAGAAATTTGGACATAAGGCTACTGAATGTAGATCTCAAGTGAGCAGGATGATGATGAATAGATTTCTTGGAGATAGAATGAATCAATTCTTTAATGGATACTACTATACATGCAACAAATTTAGTCAATATAGGTCAAGAGGTAATGGAGGTACTACTAATCAGAAAAGTGTTGTCTACTACAATTGTAATAAACCTAGACACATCTCAAAGGTTTGCAGAAGTAAGAAAGGAAAACAGTCTACTTCGATAGGGAAGAATGATCCAGTAAAGAAGATTGACAAGGAAGAAGTGAAACAGGATATGAATAAGATATGGAAGAAGAAAGGGAATGAAGAAGAAGAAAATCCTAAAACTATTGATGTGTTTATGCTCTCTTCTGGTATAGATGACTTATTCGGTAATTAGACCTAGCAAGTTATTAGGGGGAGCATTATTAGAAAAATTATAAAACACCCTAATGTATGGCATGTTAGAGGCTAGCACGAGGTTGAAATGTGAAAAATGAGTATTCAAAAGTTTTGGAAAAGGAACCAAAAGAAAACATGTTGGCATGGAGACTTGTGGACCGAATTAGGGTCTTCTGTGTTGGGAAGGATGTTTTTAGCAACTTTTTGATGTTTTCTGCATTTAATGTGTGGTTAGAGGAAATTCAATGGTGTATAAGTTGAAATATTGTGAGTCTTCTTGGTTAATTGAGCATTTGAAAAATCTGAGCAATCTTGAAACGAGCTGAAGCAATTCTGAAAGAAATTCATAGAAATTAACTCAGGTAATCAAAGAATTCGTTTCTCTATTTACAAAAGGGTAGAAGAAGAAAAATGAAGAAGTCTCGAATAATAGAAAGTGTAGAAATGGAAAAATAATTGAGTGATGTCCTCCCTCTAAAGCTAAAAGGAGTTGAGCTAGAGGAATTTAATCATAGGAAGATGAAAGAAATGGAACTAGGGCTGAACCAAGATGAATTACAAAACATCAAAACCCTAGGTATGGATTTGTGGAGTGAATTTTTGTGGGTTGTTGATAAAGATTTTATCTTGTTCTTATTGAATCGTTTCAAGAATAGAAGCATTGTATTGGACAAACCCTACTTGGTTACGAAGGAAGCAATCGAGGCAATCACTGGCTTATGTAGTATCAGTGACCTTCCTAGAAAGAAAATTGTAAAGTATAAAGATGTGGAGGAATTGAATGGTATTTGTAAAGGCCCACGATCTTTATTGATAAATACTCTTGAAGATTTGGCTATGAGGTATGTGGCGTATGGTATTTCTTACAAGGTCTATTTTAGAAATTGTGAAGATTCCACATCGGCCATTGTTGTTCATATTGCACACATGATGGTTAAAGAGAATAGGAAATTTGACTTGTGTAGCTTGTTGCTTGAGAATATTTCTGAGAATGTTCAAATATCGGTAATTGAGAGTTATTCCTTTTGTTTCAGATCTTTTCTGGTATGCTTGGTGTTTTAATTTTTGAATTCCCTGTTGGGAAAAGATAATGTGGTATGGGAATTTCGAATTCCGATTGGAAAATAGGTTTATAGGTATCTGGAGGCATTGCCAGACAGTGCAAGTATGTGGAAGTCTTATTTCACATCCTTGAAAACAAAACTTTTCTCCAGTATATCTGCTTCGAGTTAGTCTGAGGTGTGCTCATCCTTTGGTAAAAAGGAATTGGAGATTTTCATTAGTGAATCCCCTCTGAAATCAAAGAAGAAGAAATTTATAACTGAAGATATCATTGACATTTCAGATGAAAAGGAGAATGTATCCTCTGATGACATCTAGTCTATGTTAGTTAAGGGGAAGATGAAGAAGCTTGGTGAATTATGGAATGCAACCTCTCCTATTGGTAGATTGAAGATTGATGATGCTTTTGTAGAATACCTACTTCAGAAAGGTATTGGTGTATCAGTTGTTTCTAATTTATTTTCAAAAAATATTGTTGAGATTATTGAAGAAAGAATGTTACTTGAAGTTCTAAAAGGATGTAAATTTGAGGCTTTGGTTGAAAAGAGGTGTAATAAAGCTAAAGGGAGATTATCTGAAATGATCATGGAAACAAAGAAGTGCATTAAAGAAATATCTGAAATTTACAAGTATTTTCTCCGGTGGCCTGTTGCAGTAGACAATTTCAAAAGTAAAATTGATGCAATTGAGTCAAAAGTAAACATTATTGGAAAGAGTTTTGACATCTTTGAAGATAAAGAAGGAAAGAAAAGATTGAGAGTTGGTGAACTGCAAGCTGAACCAGTTGTTGTGCAAAGGCAGAGAGATGATGTAGTTAAGAATTTTTGGCTCCTTAAGGAAATTGTTGAGGTCCGGTTAGACCATCTTTTTAGAATTCTTACTGATGCAGAAGATGTTGAAGGAAAAAGTTCATATTGTTCATCATCTTTTACTCTGCTGGGTGTATTGGAAAACATCTACACTTGAATGGAGTCTGCTACTTTTAACTAGAAAAAGTTGCATCCAGTTCTTGATGAAAGATACAAGAAAGTTTTTTAGGTGAAGAGTGTTATCTTTACTTGAATCCTGAATGTTCTATTTTTGTTGTTTTTGCCATGAAGAAGAAAAAGGGGAGAAGAAATTTTTGGTCATCTAGAAGTTTTTGGAATCTTTATAACTTTTGATGTCACCATGTTCAAATTTTTGTACATCCTGTATACACCTAAAAATGGTCACATTATAATAAGTCTGGTAATTAATTAAATACAAGTTATTTAGTTAAATCTCTAATTCAATCTACATATAAATAAATTTAATTATTTATTTATATTGTTCATTTTCTAATTCTTCTATCTTAATTAAATAAGTTTAATTACTTATTTAATTTAATCACTTTTCTAATTCTTCTTAATTAAATTAAATAAGCTTTACAATTTATTTAATTTAATTATCACATTGCTTTATTTTGAATAAAGTAAATATTCTTCCTTTTTCCAAAATCATGAAATCATCTTTAAATCTTCTAAAAAATCACATTGCTTTATTTTAAATAAAGTAAATAAATCTTCTTCTTTTTTCCAAAATCATGAAATCATCTTTAAAATCTTCTAAAAAGCCATCTCACACATAATTAAATATTTTTCAATATTTAATTAGAAACTTCCAAAACCACATGTCACATGAAATTAAATAATTTTATTATTTAATTAATGAATTATCTTCAACTACAAAACCAACTCATAACTAAACTTGAAAAATGGCAAGTTGCCTTCATTTTTTAGTGAAAGGTTTTGTGGGAAGGAAACATCTTCCTTCTTTTTCTCTAGCTTCCATCTCTTACCGTTCATCTTACCAGACTGAATCTCAACCGTTGATCTTTGCCAACTAAGTTTTTGTCTTCAAAACTCTATAAATCTAACCTTTTACAGACCATTTGTATCGATTCTTCAGACATCCTTATGCTATCAAAATCATTCTTCTATCTTCCATCCATCTCCATCTATCATCTTCATTAGGTCGTTATGCTGCAGAATTGAGCAACCAACATTCCTTCAACAATCAACCTTCAAAATCTTGCATTCTTATGCAGGTGGAGAAGAGCCATGGAGGTCAATCAACTCTAGTTTGAAAATTGGTTTGCATATCTTTTATTTATTTGCATTTTCATTCTAGTTTGTGCTTCATGGTTCTTGATAGGATTTAATTAGTTTATTGTTTTCAAAACATATAAACCTTTGGATTTATACCTATCTACACATTGTTTTTGGCCACCCTTTTCCATTGATGTCAAAGGGGGAGAGATTGGAATTGGAGAGTTTTCGGTAGTGGGGAGAAATTTAAATTGTTGAGAGAGTTTGAAGGAGAATTTTTTGTTCCATGTTGCCATCAATGATAAAGGGGGAGATTGTTGGAAAAATGAAGAAGATTGACTATCTCTACAGTCTTGTGTTGTCATTAATGTCACCATATTGTGATTACAAGTTTAAGGTTGTGCCTAATCTGATATTTTGGTCCGATATTTGAATCGGTATTCATGCTACTCCCTCTAGTATTCTAGTTCGCATTCCTCTGCAGTCAACAGTTATTGCTCATGGTTTTGGGAAATTTCCTATGATTGTTGAAGGCATACATGTTCAAAATATTATGTGCTTTGGTGCTCGTACAATGTTGTGGAAACCAACATAATGTTTATTGCTTTTTTCTTGAAGTCTATTCCTGGCCGACCTCTTGGGGTAATTATAAAATGGTGAATTAAGTTTTTGCTACGTGGATATATGTGTGACCTATTTTTGATCTATTCCAACTTAATATAGCGTGCCGAAAGTTTGAACTACTTCTTGGAAATATTTTATGGATGATTGGGGCCAACAATTGGTATTGGTGGTAAATATGAAGTGAATCTAATTAGGTCGACCTAATTGATGCTTGCGGATAGATCGAGTATATATATGTGAATGTTGAATAGGTTTTAGAGTGAGCATGAATGAAAATGAATGAAGATATAGATAGAGCGTGATTGACGAGGTAGTAGAAAATGCAAAAGTGGGTGAATATAATGAAGTGTGTCAAGTCAGTGTATTGAGCATCACCAAAAATGTATCAACACTTGTTAGGTGCATATTCTCAATTCATTTTGGCTATAAAGACTTCTTTTGTTCTGTAAAGTCTTTTTGTAGGCAATGAGCCTCCCTATAAGCAGTGACCTTTTGTATCTAGATAGTGAGTCCTTTCTGGGCAGTGAGCCCTTGGTAGTGAGCCTTATAATTTTCTATTCTAGAACAAATCTATATTGTGAGTTAATCCTCATCATGGTTTTTCCCTCATTGGTTTTTCCACGTAAGATCTGGTGTTCAGTGTGTTATCTTACTTTCTATTTTGTATCTCTTTCTTATGTTTAATAACAAAATAGTGTGATTGCGGAATGGATATGTGTTGAAGTTTTAAAGTTAAATTTTTGGGACAACTGATTCACCCCCCCTTCTCAGTTGTCATGCATCCTTTAACATGATTATCCAAGGGAGACTCATCATCTTTCCTCAAATGACAACCAATTACCATGAGAATATTCACTGGTTTGCAACATTCCATACCAAAGTTCTTCAACATATCTTTGAAATACTTTTCTTGAGAAATAAACAAACCATCATCTAGCTGATCAATTTGAAGACCAAGAAGAAATGACAACTCAGTTATCATAGAAATTTCAAATTCCTTCTACATTTCTTCAACAAACTTCTTGCACATCCCATCATTTCCACCAAAGATTATATCATCAACATAAACAACTACTATAAAAAAAAATTCATGCTCAATCTTGAAGTAAAGATTACTATCTGTGGTACCTTTCCTAAATCCTTGTTGAAGCAAGTATTTCTCCAACCTTGCATACCAATCCCTATGAGCTTATTTGAGATCATACAATACCTTTGAGTCTGCACACCATGTGTGGGTCTTCTGATAACTTGAATCCTTCAGGTTTCTCTATGTAGAATTCTTCCAAATCTCTATTTAGGAAATCTGATTTGACATCCATCTAATATACTTTAAAGTCCTTATGATTTGAAAATAAAGAAATATTCTAATTTCCTCCATTCTTGCAACTGGAGAAAAAGTCTTCTCAAAACCAATTCCTTCTACCTATGAATAGCCTTTACATACCATTCTTTCTTTGTTTCTTGCAAATTCTGCATCCTCATTCAACTTATCCCTCAATACCCAATTTATTCCTATCACATTCTTATCTATAGGCCTTGGAACTAGTTACCAAGTTTGATTCTTCTCAATTTGATTCAATTCTTCTTCAATTGCATGTATCCATTCTTCATCATTGCTAGCATCCACAAAAAAATTCAATTCTATCTTTGACAGTAAACAAAATTTTACTTGTTCATTTATCTTTGCAAGACTTCTTATGGTCAACACTCCATTCTTATCTCCAATAATCTTATCCTTTGAATGATTCCTTTGAGCATACTTGGTAGTGTATAACTGAAAATATGTTATACTTCTGTGAATCCTTGCATGCAAGGATACTCAATAATGAGTCCTTGCAAATCAATTCACAGCTCTCTATCCGAGAAGAGCAGAGATTGATGTTGTGGCCCTCAGATTAACCCTGTTACCCCTGCAAATACAATCTCGGAACGAGAGATTCAAAGAGGAGAAGCAAGAATGCCAATCTCCATGAATCATGTTCTTGCAATGCAACAATGAAAACTAATCTAAATGACTGTAAAATGTAATAAACCAAACTAATTTATTGAAATGAAACTTAATCTACATGCAATGCCATAAATGAATTATTTTGCAAATTAATTTACTATGAAGATTAAGCTAAAATGCAATATTAAACTATATGCTCTAAAAATAAGATGCTTATATAATCAAACTAATGTAATCTCAAATGATAAAATTCAAATTTGCAGCATAAGTCTGATGTAAAAATTCGTGATTCTTTCTTTTTTTTGAAATGAGAATGAGAGGGCTCATTTTATAGGCAAAAGTGGAATTGAAGGCAAATTCAGAAGCAATGTGGGATAAATAGAAAAATAGAAACAAATCTTGATTGGAATTCTTTTTTAGTTTATTTCCCTTTTAACTGATTTGTTTCCCTTTTTTTCATCAGGATATTCTTGAGAGGATATTTCATTTATTTTATTTTATTTAAGATGATAATATCTCTTTTAATAAAATAAAATAAGATTATGTAATTTAGAAATGAATATTAATAAAATAAAATAAAATTATTTAATTAAAATAGATTTAATTAAATAGCATCATTTATTTAAGTAATATTAACTTCAATTAAATAACATTATTTTATTTATTAAAAGGGATTTATTTCTTTTGATTAAATAAAATTAATGAAGCATTCAAACCTTAGGGAAAATTGAAACATTTGAAATAGTTATGAATTGATTAAGAAATTTGATTTGAAAATGCGACAATCATTGATTCAGAAGTTGATGTTGACAAATTAAATAAATGGGGCCCAAAGTCTAGGTGACATTTTAGGTTGCATACATTTGCCCCTCTTTGACTAATGTGAGTCGACTCGGGATCACATCGGTCAAGAATGAAGATTCAATGTGAGATGGATTTGGGATCACAAAACAACTCGAGATGTGAGGTCGACTCGGGATCACATCACGGACAAACTTATAAACAAAAGGCCTTTGAACATGAGAATTGGATTCGGGATCATATCCAAAGTTAGAGATAAGAATCTCAAGCAAGGTTGCCCCAAGAGAAGCAATTGATAAATTGATAAAATTTGAATCAAGGATTGAAGTTTGATAAGTCTTGCCCCTCGTGATCGAAATCGAAATGAGATAGAGGAGAAATAATAAATTGAAAATTTGATCAAATCAAACAAAAGATAAGGTTCTTGATGTAAGATGAAAATATAAGAATCCAGAACCGAGGTAGATCAGCAAGAAAATTATGCCCTAAGGTTGAATTAGAAGAAAAGAAGTGGGGTGAAATCGAATGGAAGATAGAAGTTTGGAAGAAATGGAAAGAAATGGAGAGAAGGAAGAGAATCTTCTTCAATAAAGAGGATGCATCAAAATCAATCAACTGTTTAAGACAGGGAATTTTGATTGAGATCACGAAAGAAGATAAGGAAATGAAGAACGTGATCACAGTTGATGAAAAATCCACAAGAAAGATGAAGGAAACCCTCTCAAACCCATAATACAGCCTAAAAGTGCAAATTAACATGAAGTCTAAATAATGCAAGCTACATGAAAATGCAAAGGTGTACTTGCAATAGGGTAACATAGGTTTTTGTGTGTTCATCATTCATTAGAGAATGTAAGAGAACTTATCTTCATCATTGGGCCATTATTACCGGACATCGGACAATCACACAATCATCACTAGTCACAAACGCAACTATGAAGATATGAATGTGATTTATATCAGCTTAGAATGTGGAAAGATTCTAACATGAGCATCAAAGACATGAAGGTCAAGATGACTACAATATTAACACAGTGTGTAGCAAAATAACTGCTAGCATCAAGACATAAGCATAAGATTACCATGAGAATGGTTGTGCAAAAACATTCGAGGATGATGCCATAAATCTCTTAAGTGTGTCAAGTAGACAACAAGAGATACTGAAGAGGTTCAAGACAACACCCATAAGTAGAAAGCAAATAAAAACATGCCCCATGCCCCAAGTCCTCTAGCTATGCATCACGGAGAGACTTATTAGACAAGGACACTCAATGAAAATCAATATCAGTCAACACACAAAGAAAATATCATGGCATATCTCGAGCATTAAGTGTTGCAATTAAAAATTTTTAAGTGTGTAAACTGATACTGAGTTCCAAGGATAAGGATCGAATGCTTGCAAGTAGGTAAGATCACATGACTGAACTGGATAAGTGTTGAAAAACACACGATGTCAGGGGTTGTGTTGAAAAACACAGTTGGGTTAGTGTTGAAAAACACCGTTTGCAAGGTGTCCTAAAGACAAGCATATCCAAGAGACCAAAGCTAACGGTGATGCCTAGACAAGACAAGACCAATTCAAAACCGAGGCAATAAGGACTGAGCACCAGTGGAGAAGGCTAGTGTATAGGATGCATGCTAAGAAATGAGGTGCAAAGGCCTCCAAGTGGCCTTTGTTTCAGTTTTCTCATGGAAGAATTTTTTTAGGACTTTTATGTTTTTTATATTTTTGTATTTTTGCTACTAGGCGCTTTGTTTCGAGGTTCTCACAAGGCATTTTTTTTTTTTGCTTTTTTTTTTTTGTATTTTTCATTTTATATTTTTTTGTATTTTTTTTCAGCATCATATTTGAATTTTTTTTTGGATTTTTTGACAATATATCAATTTTTTTTTTTGTAATTTTTTTAGTATCATATATCAATTTTTTTTGGAACTTTTTTCAGGGTCATAATTATATACAAAGGATGCCCCCAGACAGAACGGGCATCAAGGATAGAACTTCTTCAGGTGCAAAACATTGATAGGCTCAGGGAGCTGCTCCCCCTCTTCAGTAGATAGTAGATAGGCACCTGTGCCAAAAGCTGCTGTGATGATGTAGGGCCCAAGCCAATTAGGTTCGAATTTTCCCTTCTATTCTCGGTTCTGTTGGTTCTTAGGATTCTCTCGCAGGACAAGATCTCCTACTTGGAATTCTCTAGGGCGAACCTTTTTGTTGAAGGCTTTGGACATCCTCTTTTGATAGACCCTCATATGGTCAAATGATGCTTTACGCTTCTCATCAAGAAGTTCTAATTCTTACAATCTCATGGCGCGATAGTCTTCATCTGTAACTAGACCTTTGAGAGAGACCCGAAGTGATGGAATCTCAACCTCTAAAGGTAACACTGCTTCAGCGCCGTATGTGAGGGAAAAAGGAGTAGCCCCAGTTGAAGTACGAATACTCGTTCTATAGGCCCACAGGGCTGGATTTATCTGTAGGTGCCAGTCTCTACCATTCTTATGAACTGTTCTATGCAAAATCTTGAGAATGGTTTTGTTTTCAAACCTGCGACCATTTCCTTGTAGAAATAAATGGAGGACAATATTGCTTTATCTTGAATCTTTGTGAGTTCTTCAGGTCCTTGTTTTGAACTGACCTCATTGTGATGATGATCTCCGGATGGCACTCCATATCGGCCGAGATGATATGGTTTAAAATAAATAAAGACACTGTCTTGCCTGAGGCAATAGAAAGTGGAACAACCTCTACCCATTTTGTGAAGTAGTCAGTAGCAGTGATAATGAACTTATGCCCACCTGATGAGTTGGGATGAATCTTCCCAACAAGATCAAAGGCCCATCGCTGAAATGGCCAGTGAGATATAGAAGGAATTAGCTCCCTACCTGGAGCATGTATCAGGTGTCCATATTTCTGACATTTTTCACAAGACTTAGCAAATGCTACTGCATCTATTTGCATCGTAGGCCAATAGTACCCTGCTCTAAGCAACCTTCTAGCCATGGAAAGACCATTAGAATGTCCTCCACATATGCCCTCGTGGATGTCAACTAGCGCTTGATCAGATTCCTCCTTTTCTAAGCACCTAAAGTATTCCATCTAGACCCCTCCTATACAAATCACGGAGATGAGGAATGGCGGGGCGTTGCGGATAGTTTCTTCTTTCAGATCAGTTAAATGTATCGGGGATGATGCCATCACGAAGATATGAGTAAATAGCACCATAGCGGGAGGATTCATGATTGACAAGGGTACAAATGATATGGATTTCAGGTGAGTCAAATATGGGATATCGTAGCTCTTCCACCAGGAATTCATATCTGGACTCATGTTCCTCTAACTGAAGAAGTGAAGCAAGGGTGGCCATAGCATCAGCTGCTTTGTTCTCAGCCCTAGGGATTTGTTGAAAGGTGACAAAAGTAAAATACCGTCTCAATGAATCAACCATTTTTTTGTAAGGTACCAACTTGTCATCTTTTGTTTGGTATTGTTCATTGACTTGGTTGATGATCAGCTGAGAATCCCCATAGATATGTAGTTCTGTGATATTCCACTCTATAGCCATTTTAGTCCATTTGTCAAAGCCTCATACTTAGCTATGTTGTTTGTGCATGGAAAGAGTAACTTGTAAGATTTAGGAATAGTATACCCATGAGGAGAAACAAACAACACACCAGCTCCAGAACCATTTTGCATGCATGAACCATCAAAGAATAGTTTCCAGGATCTTTCAGTCATGTACATAAGATGCTCATCTGGAAAGTTGACTTGAATGGGCATATTATCTTGAATAGGAAAATTAGCCAGTTGATCTGCAATAGCTTGGCCTTTGATTGCTTTGCGCTCAATATACTCTATGTCAAATTCAAAAAGAATCATCATCCATTTAGCAAGTATGCCCGTGAGAGCAGCTTTACCGAGCAAGTATTTGAGAGGATCAATTTTTGATATGAGGTGTATGGTGTGCGTGAGCATATAGTGTCGCAATTTTTGAGAAGCAAACACTACTGCAAGGCAAGCTTTTTCAATACTAGTATAATTATCCTCATAAGAAACAAGAGTGCGACTAATATAATATATGGCCCTTTCTTTCCCTTGTTCATCTAATTGAGCCAACAATGCCCCCAACGAAGATTCAGTAGCTGAGACATATAAAATGAGAGGTTTTCCTGGAATGGAGGCATTAAAATGGAGGATTTGCCAAGTATTCTTTAATTTGATCCATGCTCTTTTGGCAATCCTCATTCCAGACACATTGAACACCTTTATGCAAATTTTTGTTGAAAGGTTGTGCTCTATCTGCCAATTGTGAAATAAACCTCCTTATGGATTGAAGGCGCCCATGAAGACTCCTCATTTGGCTGACATTTTTTGGGAGGTGGCATGTTTATAATGGCTTGAACCTTTTCAGGGTCCACTTCTATTCCTTTAGCTGAAATGATGAATCCTAATAATTTGCCAGAAGTAACACCAAATGCACACTTTTTTGGGTTTAATCTTAGTTGAAATTGTTCCATGCGATCTAGAATCACTTCTAAATCAGCCAAATGTGTTCCTCTTCTCTTAGACTTAGCCAGGGTGTCATCCACATAATCTTCCATATTCTTATACATCATGTCATGGAAGATAGTTGTCTGGCTCACTGGTAAGTAGCTCACGCATTTTCAATCCAAGGGCATGACATTCCAACAATAAGTACCCAGGCACATGTGAATCAGGTCTTTTCTTGATCTCGAGGCTATCTTGATTTGATTACCCAGAAAAACCATCCATCAAAGAATAGATCTCATATCCCGCTGTCATGTCCACTATCATGTCTATGTTAGGAAGTGGGAAATCATCCTTTGGGCATGCTCTGTTAAGATCTCTAAAGTCTGTGCAGATTCGAATGGTTTTATCGGGTTTAGAAACAGGTACAATGTTGGAAATCCAGTCAGCATAGTCTATGGCTCTAATGAATCCTGCACCAAGGAGCTTTTCTAATTCAGCTTTCACTAAAAGAGCTATATGAGGGTGCATTTTCTCAACTTTTGTTTGACTGGTTTCACACCTGGAGCTATGGATAAATGATGCATAATGAGATTAGTGTCCAACCCTGGCATGTCTGAGTATGTCCATGCAAAGTTAATTTCCTTCTTTTGGAGGAACTCGGTATAGGCTTTCTTTTCTTCAGGTGATAAAGATTTAGCCAAGTGTACAATTTTTGAAACTTCCTCTGTGCCCAAATTAACAGCTTCTATAGGTTCAACCAATACTGATGATCTATCCTGGAAATAGCTTGGGAGACCATCAAGTACCTCATCCGTAGGTGCCTCTGGGAGGTTTTCACCTTTGGATACGTCTTTTATTTTTACTTTTTTTGGTTCTGACACCGCCACATAGTGGGTTTCGCCATCAGAACTCTTATTCTTTTTTTCTTTTCTTTTTTATCTTGCTTATTCAAGGTACTTGATGTCGAGGGTTATCATCTTGGTAACTTGATTCCTTTGAGTGGAAAGACTCGGTTCAATATGGCATTTAGATAGCGAATCTCATAGTCATTATGAAATGTCAAGAGTTGAGGCTCTTGGTAACGTTGAGACCAATCAATAAGGTTGGGGTGAACAAGGGGTAGGTTGATGACCGGTTCAAGATTAAGGATATAGGTGATGTCATCTCTGGTGACTGTAGAATTGGAATCTGTCAAGTTTCCCTCTAAAGTGTCTAAATCAAAATTTATCCTAGCAAGCGAAGAATCGTCTACTAATGCGACATGTGGGTTCCAATCTTCTAATCTAACACATGACTCGTCAGTTACATCAGGTTGAGAACTATAAGCATGGACAACGTCCATATCCAAGTCAACTGTTGCATCTGAGAGTGAATCCCATTCAAACTCATGAGAGCCTATTTCTGAATTATTGTTGGAGCCTCGTGATGTAGAAGCCTCAAGATTTGGAAGAGGCTCCTCTCCTCTAGCAATTTGCTCAATCACAAAATTATCTGAATTATCACCATCCATTGCAGCTGGGATAGAGACATTATCCATAGTCAATCTTGCATTCATACAGTCACTATCTATTGCAAATGAGATAGGAGGACTATCAATTATTAAATCTCTTAAATCTTCCCAAAGGAGATTTGTTGAAGGTATCCAATCATCTGTTATGTCTTGTTGATTGGTCAAATCTGGTACATATTCTGTGTCATCTTTACTATCTCGCCTATCAGAAATGGGGACAGTGCATTTATTGTTGTTCATAAAGCCTAGGCCAACCGGTTTCTTAGACTTACATGCAAAAGATCATGATTGAGTGGTTCGGCTCTAGCATCTAACCTGTGACTAAGAGGGCCATATCCTAGATAACCCATCTTCTTGACAAAAGTATATCCTCTCCCATGGAAACAGGAGGGGAGAAATTTTCATTGTGGTATTTCTCCTCTTTGTATATCAATCCGACGACTACTTCCTCTTTTCATCTTGTATTGATGCGAGGATTCAACAAACTTGTCAAATATTGTCATTCTTTGAGATGATGGTTTCATCTCCTGTGAAGGCTTTCCGCCTGTCCTAGGAAGCAGGCATCTTTGCAAAAGAGTCAAGTTGATACCCACTGCTGAGTCTCTTGACTTAAATTTGTTGTTGTTTTATTGATGCGCTAAAGTTGTTTCGCATAATCCTCACTGCTCGGTTAAGAGGACATGAACATTAGGCGGGAATTGAGTTAATTGATAAAAGGTGTTATCCTGGTATGCAAATTTTGTTCCATTGTGGGGGAACTTAACACACCTTTAGTGGTAGATGGAGTGACCTTTGCACGCATCATGAATCCATGGTCTACCCGATTAAAATGTTGTATGCAAGGGTCCCGACAACAATTTGAAACAGATATCTTTTTCAAGCCCAGGCCCAATCCTGACGGAAGGGCGGTAATCCCATAGAACTTAGATTACGCCTCATCATAAAGCCTTTATGGTGATCTGCTTTCTAGTGTCGATCACTTATGAATAGCCAAAGTTTTAACAAATTCAAAGAAATACGGATATTTAACCCGGCACCCCATCAATCAACACATGCCTGACACGGGTTTTATGAATCATGACTTCAATGTGAAGGGCAAGATTGTGTGGATGGCTTAGGGATTTGTCATCATCTTCAGAGAAAGAAAGGTAATGTGGGCTAGTAATGTGATTCACCATGCCTTGGAATTGGTCTATATCAATGTTGTGGGGGACATTTGATGTGCGCAAAGCGTCCTCAAGGATCTGCTTATGCCTAGGGGACAACTCTAGAAGCTCTAAGATTGAGATATGTGCTGGAGTTTTCTGTAACTGATCTACAAGATTGTAGTTTGGTTTGAGAGCAGTGGCGGACTTTATAGTGACATTCTTGGATGCCACTTGCTTGGATTTGTTGGATGGACTTGAACTAGGCCCTCTGAGAATAATAGGGGCTTGACTCCTGGTAACAACATTAAGGGCTTGGGAAGATAACCTAGAATGAGGACCTCTCAGCACCACAACAGGTTGGTTGTCAAAAATAGGGTGAGAGTCATAACCATGCAGGTCTTTACTCCTTATCATATTAACACTTGGCTCCACAACTTCAAGCATGTTTATCACATTTTCTGCCGCTGTATAGGTGTAGTTGATTGCAGCTTTGCCATTCTGTGATTTAGAGGTTTCCCCCTTGTCGTAATTAGGCAAAGGTTCCTTAAAATCCTTATGATCAGCATTGGTATTTAGGCCATCAACTTGAAGCTTTCCACTTTCTATAAAATCTTAGACGATATGTTTTAATTTCCAACAGTTTTCAACAGTATGGCCGGGGCCATTATGAAATTTATAGAATGCCTTGTCATCCCACCAATGTGGCTTAGGATCTGGAATGTGAAATTTTGCAGGATC